>CARXXK010000002.1:54355374-54661581 GCA_949089665.1 Macrosiphum euphorbiae
TTCTTCCTCGGCATCTCAATCAGGACCCGTTAGAATGCTTCTTTGGTGCAATCAGAAGTATTGGTTCAAAAAATCCGAATTGTTATGCATTTGCTTCTGCATACAAAACTTTAGTTTTGAATAATTTGGTGTCCACCCACTCACCAGGATCGAACTGTGAAGAAGACTTCACAGAAGGAAGCTTGTCATCATTCAAAAATTTTTTTGAGAGTGCCATTGCTTCAACGTCTGACTTTGAGAACCAAATTGTCATTAGTGCTGATTTGCCTCCAACACTACATAATTTATCAATGACTACTTCTTTTGTTCGAGGACAAGCTCAAAATTACATTGCCGGATTTATAGTAAAAAAATTAAACAAAACTTTTTTTAAAAATTGTCAAACATGCCTCACTCAGCTTTGTACAGAAAAGGTATCCGAACATCATTCATTAATAACTGCTCGAGAATATCAATCAAATCATCCAACTTTAAAATACCCAACATCTACATTATGTTCTATAGTTCAACAAATCATAAGTTTTGTCGGAGAAAAAATGTCAAATGTCTGTCTTCATCCTAATATACATTCAACTCTGACTAATGCCTTAAATCAACAATTAATTTTCCCTTTTGAATTAAATTGTTCGGAACACAAAGATCTTTTCCGGCTGAACATAATTAAATTTACAGTTAAAATGATGATACAACATTATTGTACTGAAGTTAACAGAATCCTTCTAGGAAAAAGAAAATTGCAAGACAATGAGACTGATCCTGTTAAAAAATTGGCCTACACATGGTATTTAAAGCACTCAAAGACCAGAAAAACTCAGGGAAAGTTTAACTTAATTTAAAGTATATCATTTTATTTTATTTTAGTGTTAAGAGGACCGCCACACCCGCATGTGTTGTCTCCGTCTTACAAATGTACAACATAGCAAAAACTCTTTTGCGAGGGACAACTTTTCTCGCACCATATTTGTTGTAGAACTACCAAATTTTCACAGCACTTAAAGAAGAACTTTATCTGTGCAACAGCGTGCTCTTTTTTTCAATAGCACCATCCAATCATTTTTTATAAGCAAATTAAAAAACCAAATGTTTAGAAGCAAATAACTTGTATTGTATATATGTTATTGAAAAAAAGAGCACGCTATTTCACAGATAAAGTTCTTCTTTAAGTGCTGTGAAAATTTGGTAGTTCTACAACAAATATGGTGCTAGAAAAGTTGTCCCTCGCAAAAGAGTTTTTGCTATGTTGTACATTTGTAAGACGGAGACAACACATGCGGGTGTGGCGTCCTCTTAAGGTGACCCTCATGTGTTGTCCGTTACAGCTATGTTAACTTTTTGTAAGAATTGTTGTTAATTGTTTGTTATTTGTTTGTTATTTTTTATATAGAAACATTAGTTCATCAAATTGTTTATAAAAATCGCATAATTTTGTTACATTTAATAACAAACAAAAAAAATATTATTTAATAAATAATGTTTATCTGTTTATTTTGTTTGTTACTAAATGAAAATGTTAAATTTATTATTTACCTTATATTCATTTATGTAATACCCTTATTTATTAAATTACAATATGAATATTAATTTTATATATAATATTAATTATAATTAATATAAATTATATAATATATAATATATTTAATGTTAAATTACTTCTTATTGTAATTTTATATTTATACTAAATAATTTGTATACAACTATACAATTGTTTGTTTGATAACTATTTAATAAAAAATGATCTCTTATAAGAAAGTAATTTATTTTTTTTTATTACTAAATTCCTTGCCTACAATTTTATTTCTAGACAAAATCATCGATAGTTATGGTAGTTAATAATCGATTGTTAATTATCGATAAGCTATATAATCGATATAACAATAACTATCGATAATAGCGCTGTTTTAGTTTTCTCGTACAACCACCGGGAGCGCTGTTAAACGGTTCGTTTTTATAACATGGGAGTTGCCTATCTATTCTATATACTTATCTATGCTCCTGAGAAAGTGACGCATGGAGGGGCAGCCGTACTATGTAGACATGTAGTAATACAGTATATCAGTAGGTATAATAATAATATTAATATTATATTCGCGATTCGCCAGTTGCGCGCGGGAACTGATCACTGGCCAGTCTCTTACTTATTACTTATGAGCATCACGGTCTTGTGTAAAGAACGGGCATGGTACACTCCATAGTCCGTGACAGTACCCAATCCCCGGCCGTTTGCCCTCTCTCCCGAGGACGAGTAACGATGGTGGGTAACCTGTCCGGTCGTTGCGCCTGTTCCTGATCGAAAAAAATATGGGAGCTAATTTGGTGTCCCAGGTGTTGTGGTTGCCATTCATGAGCAGCGCGCGTAGACCTTTTTTTATTTCCTGGTTCCGGCGTTCGACTGGGTTGGCCCTCGGGTGATATACCGGAGTTGTCCAACCCTCGGCTCACCACCGTTCGATCGCTTTACGCATGTCGTTTGCTACGATCTGTGGGCCGTTGTCGCTTAAGCACACACGGGGGTATCCGAAACGTGAAAAGAATTCGCGTTCGAGCGTTTTGGTTATTGTTTTTGTAGTGGCTGTTCCGAGGGGGTATGCCTCGGTCCATCTACTAAACAGGTCCGTGGTGACCAGTAAATATCGTTTTCCCCTACTCGTGCGCGGGTAGGGGCCCATGAGGTCTATATGGTAATCACTTCCCAAGGGTGTCGGGGTATTCTGGTGGTCGCGGGGTCGTCTGCGCGCGTGTTTAGTGGTTTGGTACACGCGCATATGTGACACGACTTGACGTACAGTCGGATGTCGTTTTTTTGGCCTTTCCAAAAAAATCGCTGTTTTATCGCTCTGTACGTTTCTTTTATCACTTGAAACCATAATATTATCTGAATTTGTTTACGGTTTACATTTAAAAAACGTTAACAGAAACTCGTCTATTGCTAGTATTTGTAAAATTGTTGCTTTTTCTTTCCTTAAATGTATTTTACCTTTAATAATGGCTGGAAATCATGTATTATCCATTAGTTCTCTGTGTAGTTTTTTTAAAGACAATATTAAACAATTTAGAAGAGGTGAAATTAGGCAAATAGCATATAAAGATGGCCATGTATTAAAATTCCAGGCAGATTTAGAACAAAATATCGTTGTAGGTGACGTCAAACCGAGTATGAAGAGTGATCCTTACAAGGTTAGGATTTTATTAAATGACGGTAGTATATCTGATACCCATTGTTCTTGCCCACGCGGAGTTGCAATTTGTCACCATATTGCAGCTTTGGCATTGTATATCCATTATAACCTTAGTTCAACTGACAAAGCTTGCTCGTGGAGTGCTAGACCAGTTAATGTGTCTAGTAATGTAAAAAATATTAACGATATGTATGGCACATATAATATTCAAAATACAAGTATTGCTGAAGTGGATTTTGAAAACTTCAAAAATACCATCAACAAATTATCTGTTCCTGTAGGATTTACATGGTTGTATTACATGCTCCATATTTGATGGTTTAAAACTGTAATAAAATACATGGTTTTTAATATCTAAATAACCAAACATTAATAATATAATATAATATACCTATCAATTTCTTGAGGGCGGAGAGACAAATCAATTGGCCCTTCTTGAAATATTTCAACCTCTGGCAGTGGGTTGTCATCAGATGTGAATTCATTTACAATTACTGGCTTCTTAACAATTAGTTTTTTTTTCTCAGGAGACAAATGGTGCTCAAGAAACTGTTTTTGTCTATGGGATAAAAGTGTAGGAAAGTTTGATTTCATACCATCTTGAAAATGACAACTGCAGACGTTATACTTGGATAATCTGTTCTCCTAAATTAAAATAGATACACGTTTTAAAAAAATAAGTACTTAATGCAGGTATATAAACCTTTACACATTATATTTAAATCTATAACGACAGAAAATATAAAATAAATACTAGGTACCTTAGAAGCTTTATCCATTTTTGTTTCTGGTTCGACTTTGTAGGAAATCTAAAGAACTTACAATTGCATCTGTTGCTGTTATGAGAACAGCCAACTGCCCAACAACAAACCATCACAATACTGTAAATTATTATTATACAAAAAAAAACCGAGAATTTATGAAAAAACTATAGTTTTAGATTGAAAATATAATTTTTCATATAGAATCCTATGTTAAAATATGTTTGTTTGGAACCAAACGCCATTTCTGATAACGGTTATTCTTATCACACTAATAGCCCGTATTAATGGTATCATCCCATTTCGCCGAATCCTACTTTACCGACAAAAAAAAAACAGTTGTATACGGATTAATATAAAATCCCATTTGGCCGAATGCTATTTTTTCGAATCCCATTTTGCCGAAAAATTTAAATAAATTAAAATAAATTGTATTTGTTAGGTCATAAAGACTAAAAAATTAATACAAGGTTCCTAATATATTGTGACAAAAAGTGGTTAAATAAGTTTTTAATATTTCTAACTCTAAAATTCAAAAATTCACTTTTTTCTGTCGCTTTTCGCTATAACTGATGTATTATTAAAGTGGGAAGAAAGCTATTTCAGGTGACATCGTCGCGGAAACATCGTTCCGTAATCTTATCGCTGATAAAGTGACAATAGTAATAAAAACTTACATCTACAAATGTAAAATGTTACACATATAATGATGATGAGTTTACTCACAGTCACTCTCTTTATAATCTGCAGTCACATTTGCCACTCGTACTAGTTATTTAAGTGTTGTATTTTAAAAGTGTATTTTAATATGTCTTGGTATACAATTAATTCAAACCGCTATTAGTTGTAGATAATTATATACATAGGATTGACCGAAATAATGGAAATAATGAATATTATAAGTGTATTGATAACTGTGGAGGACGAGCAATATTAAGATCGCAAACGACTGCAATAATATCCAAAATTCATCATCACCCGACGCATGGAGCTGAATTGGCACGACGTGGATTTCGAGAAACTCTAAAGGTAAAATAAATCTTCACTTTGTTTATATATTATATTATAGTTTGTATATATTATAAGTATAGGTACGTATATATATTGCGTTAATATATAAATAATACAGTGTGATTGATTAAGCGTAAAACACTCATTATTTCAAAAAGTATTCGTGTTTTTGAAAACAATTTTTTACATAGTTTTAAGTCGTTGAAAATACTACGTTTTTATTAAAAAATTATATTTTTAAATATTTTTTATCCCCTATATTTTTTTTAGTTTTTTACTTTTTTGAATGACAACATAGAGTTTTAATTTCATATTCCAAAGCAGAATAATTTTCTGAGTATTTTGATACATAAAAATCGAATTTTGGGCGAGTAGTTTATGAGTTATACGTATTTATAGTTTAGACAAGCGGAGTGGAGTGGTACGGGGTACCCCGCAAAATGTTTGTCCACTACTCCGCTTGTCTAAACTTTAAATACGTAAACTCATGAACTACTGGTCCTAAATTTGATTTGTATGTGAATAACGATTTTTTTTTTTACCACGATAACTTATAACAAACCTTGTATTAAAAATTAACTTAATTAAATTAAATTTTAAAGATTTTTAATATAATAAATTATATGCCCCGGGCGCCAAATTTTTAAATAGTATAATATTAAATATTATAAAATATTATTATATTTTTTATATATATATATTATAATAATAAATCATATATCAAGCGTGTATATAGTATACATATATAATTAGTATGTAGATCACATAAAAAACGAATTATTATATATTTAGGAAAAAGTGGTTTCAAATCCTACAAAATCTGTGCCTCAGAATTTCCGAAAAGTGAGACGATCCCTTGTTTCTTCAGGAATAAAAGGTTGCACTACATCAGAAGTAGAAGATGCTGTTCCTGTATATACTAGTATCAGATCTTCAGCATACAGAAAGCGAATGAAATTGGTACCAAAATTACCTACAAAGTTATCGGAACTTATTCTTGAGAACGAATGGAGATCAACTAACGACAGAAAGGATTTTTTATTAGGTAATTATTTTTTCATGACAACTTGAGAAGTAGGTACTGCTCAATCAGTTAATAATACAAACCATTAATAACTAAATGTATATAGGATGTGATGGTCTTGACGACAAAATTGTTGTATTTGGGACGGAAGGATTCTTAAGAAGACTATGCAGTAGTGAAATTATTTTTATGGATGGGACATTTAAATCAGCACCTCAGTTATTTACCCAAATGTATACTTTGCACAGCTATGTTGTAGGAATAATGATACCATTGGTAATTATAATTATAAAAATAAACTAATAGGAGTTTTTAGTACATAATTATTAATTATAGAAAATTGACTTTAAAGGCTTATGCATTGCTACCCAACAAAAGCACAGAAACGTATTCCAGAATGTTTAAAATAATAAAAGAAGCTGCTCTAAGGAATGGTTTAATATTTAACCCCAATACATTTCAAATAGACTTTGAAATTGGTATGATTGTTTCAATTAGAGAAACTTTTGGATATACAACATCTATAAAAGGATGTTTATTCCACTTGGGTCAATCAATTTGGCGGAAACTTCAAAATTTAGGGCTTGTTCGTGATTATAATCAAAATGACGATATAAAAAAACTGTACGCCGTATGTGTAGCCTAGCTCTAATACCAATAGACCAAATCGATGATTGTTGGACAGAATTTCATGCCCAAGCGCCTCAACATGAAGGTAAATATTAAAAGGTATTTAAAATTTGTGTACTTCAATTTTTATATTTATATAAATAAATTATTTAGGTTTGGATAGATTGATGAGTTACTTCGTAGAAACTTATTTGGATAACGACGTTAGTATATTTAGTCGTAGCATGTGGAACCACTACGAAACAGACCATACGAGGACAATTAACCACCTCGAGGGTTGGCATGCAGCTCTTAACAGGACTATATGTCGACCACACCCAAACATTTTTATTTTAATCAAAGAATTAAAAAACCAGCAGCAAAATTTTGAACTTGATATTATTACTCAAAAAAAATGTAACCAAGCTCCGAAAATGAGGAAAAAGTACAAAACTTTAGAAGACCGATTAAAAACGGGAAAAGAGCGGTAAATACTAAATAATTAACTATATAATTATTATAATATTATATTAATACCACAAATGTATGTTTAATTCAGATTTGGAAATGGACAAATATCTATTATGGAATATCTAGATGCGATTATTTACCACTTCCATCTTGAATAAAATTATAAATATAAATATAATTTTTTTTATACATTTTTGACAATTAATGTTTTTATATATTTTTACTAAATATTAATTATTTTTACTAATTTCTACTATACATTTTTGACAATTAATGTTTTTATATATTTTTACTATAATGTAATTATTTCATTTATTTTTATTATTTCACCATTTTATTTGACTATATATTTTAAAATAATATTATAACGAAACAAAATTCTATTTTACTATGCTTCGGCGAGATGGGTTTCGGCGAGATGGGTTTTCGGCGAGACGGTATTCGACGAAATGGGCCCAAATCGTATTAATTCCCGTGTGATAAGGTTGCATGGCCTATCCATTCTTCTATTATCTATGGATGGAGTTATCGAATTATCAATACACTTACGATAATTTAGATACAGTTTTTCCTAACGTAGATGTTGCTCTACGTATGCTTTTATGTATGGCAATAACTAATTGTTCAGCCGAGAGGTTTTTTTCTACGTTAAAACGTGTAAAAAATTATTTGAGAGCAAGTATGGAAGGAGATAAACTAAATTCATTGTTGTTTCAATTACATTATGTAATAAATTTGAATTTATATTAACCAAGGAAAATTAACTGTTACTTTTAGATTGTACAGAATTAATACTACAGAATTAAATCAATCAAAATAAACAAAATTGTTGTTCGTAATAATATAACAATACTGGTCAACCAATGTTAAACAATTTCAAAAACTAAAATGAATAATTAAAGTAATTTGATGTAATACAGATTTAAAATAAAACACGTCCTATACATTGAAGAAATCTCGAAGCAACAAAAAATATTATTGAATGCTAAAGAAATAATTTAATTTTTAAAAAATTTCGTCAAATTGTATTCTTTTAAATATTAAAACGTATTAAAAATTGAATAGATACAATCATTATACTTATTTAAAATTTAATCGGTGTATAAAGATTCGTAAAATATTAAATATATCATATTATACTAGAGTATTAATAAAATAGTTTTAATAATATTCAACATTTTACTTACGACTTTTGAGTGTTCAGTCTTTCACTTTTCAGAGACCAGAGTTGTCGAGTCGTCGAGACCAAATTGCAGAATGAATGTTGTCCAGGCAAGGCTCACCTCAACGCCTACGCGGCGGCGGCGGCGGCATAATAATATAATATTTATTAATAGCGGCCAACGATCGCATTTAATTTTGACAAATTCCCCATACATGTATTGACTATTTTGTGGTTTATCTAGCTATTTTTGAATTATTTCCCCCGATTTTCGGCCGTCGATCATCGCTTATTGTATATTATAATATCATATAAAATAATATAATACAGTGCCGTAGCCAAGGAGGGGGGGGCACCGGGGGCACAAATTAATAAGTGTAGAAAGTATACATTTAAATTCTTTTTTGTAAAATGTATGAAAAGTTAAATTAACTTGAGTGCCTGCGTTTTGGTCCAACCAAGTCGGCTGTTTTCTTCTACGGTGATGAAGATTAAAATCAGATTCTGAATCCATACCAAGATTTGCTGCAAAGGGTTTAGCACTATCAACCAAATCATTCATTCCATCTGAATCTGAATTAATATCTTCTAAAATTTTAATTGTGGCCTCTATTAAAACAGCAGCATCAATTGCACATAGACTTTTTTTTCTAGTGTCTCAGTTAGTGATTTCAATTTGTACATTATATTTTTCATGAATATCAAGGATACAATGAAATCAAATGAATGCATTTTTTTGTGAATACCTAATGCTTTTGTCCTAGTATTTCTATCAAATATTTCAATATGTGAACACATACTTTGCAAAGTGTTACATATAGCTTCAAATGAAACCCAAACAGCTTTAATAGACTCAGCACGGGCTGTCCATCTTGTTTTGGATAAATTTCTTGATTGTAATGTATTATCAACATCCATCATATTTTATTTAATTCACTATACTTTTTATTGCTAGCTGAAAAAAATACTTATTACATATAGGTTTTCCAAGTTGTCAATCATGTCTGACACAATTAGACTAGAATTGCATGCATGTTCCAAAAATGTGTTCATTCGGTGAGCTTTGCATGGAATATAAAAAACAGTATGACCAACAAGTTCTGAAAGCTTAGCTTGTGTACCGTTAAACTGCCCAGACATATTACTAGCATAATCATATGACTATTACTACATTACTGATTAGAGAAATATAATTAAAAATATGCCAGAAACCGAATAAACGTAATTACAAATATTACACCGATGAGTGATGACAATCGTCTGAAACCCCTCAAAATAACACAGCAAGGGCACCTGATCTATTTTTATAACGTTATCGTGAATTTTCGGAAGAGTGATTATTGACTTTGATTAAGTAAACACTATATACTTAATCAATAGTATTACTTAATCAATAGTAATAATATTTATTCTATGGTATTATCATTGATTATATTGTATAATCAACGGTATTATACACAAATCAAAATCATACATATTTTAATACCTTTTATTATTTTAAATTTATGATATAACTTCCTATATAAGCTATAATAATATAATGTATTAATTTAAATTACAATTTTTTGTCAATAAAAACCTTATATTATTAAATTGTTAAATTTCCGACTCGGCGGATCAATATCAAATGAGCCAACTGACCAATTAGTGAGGGGGTGGGTGTCACACCCCCCCTCACAACCCCCTCTAAGGACGGCCCTGGTTAAAGATGCTCATAAACTATCAAAAAAACTGACATGAAAAGACATATAATATTCTAACTTTAAATTTGATAGTTGGTCAAGGTCAATTTTTGAATTTACTGTAAAATGAAAACTAATGGCACAATACTGAACGCAAATTTGCCATATTATACGTTTGTAAGACGGAGACAACACATGCGGATGTGGCGTCCTCAATACCAATTTAGATATTAATTTTGTTGTGTTTGGTGTTTCAGATTGTGAAGTACAACGTTTTCAACATTTTATTGTTAAAGATAAGAAAAATGGCCTTAAAAAAATATAAATTTACATTTATTTATATCACAAAAGTTATTTTTATAATTATACATAACATTTTTCATTATTTTATTTTAATATTAATAATAATAGTGAATATTTCATAACGTAAATTAATAATAAGCAATTAAAACAAAAATATATAAATATAGCTACACAAATTTGTACTTAATGTTGTATCACATTACGAATTTAATGAATTAAAAACTAGTAATTGTCATTAGAAATTATGGTTTAGTTATTGTTATCATATGTTTTTTAGAAACTAAAAAATATAATTTATATAATATTAATAATGAATTTATAAAGTAAATTAATTTTATCATAGGATTATAATGCAAAATAGTATTTAAAACAAGGTTTAAACAATAACATATAAGTATAGGTACATAACTATTTAAAATTAAAAACGAATTAATTAAATTATTAGAAATTAATAAGTTTTTAGAAAATACATAACATAATTAATATTAATAGTGAAATAAGTAAATTAATCAAGAACAATAATAACAATATACTATCATTATACTATACTATATCATCAGACTTGATTTCAGATTTTAACTTGAGTATTTCTAATTTTTTTTTTCTATTTCTAGCTCAAACAATTTTTCATCATTTTCCTTTTTTTAAAAAAAATATGCAAGCTCTTCTTTAGCTAGTTGAGTTTTAATCATTATAAAATTAATTGTATTCTGTCTTACCTCATCTTTTAAATTTTCATACTTTTTTTTTTTTTTGAGGTTGAGAACTATCATTGACACATCTTACCTGTTTTAATTTTGAACTAACTGGTGTTTTTCGTTGAGCTGGAGACCAAGATCTCCAATCTTCAGTGGAAATAATATTGGAAGAAAATTCATTTTGAGCCACATCAGTTTGGTTTTTTGTTTCAATGACAGAGGAATTCAATATGATTATATTTTCTTCATTTACCACATTGCTAGGATTAATATTCTCGTTTACAATAATTGTCTCCTAATAAAAACAAAAACATAATAGGAATTTAGAATATTAGGAATTTAGGATAGGCAAGCATTAAGAATTTATAAACATTTTGAAGACAAAAAAAAATTTAATTTAACTAGGATATCCACATGTTTAAGTTTTATATTGTATAAATAATAAGAAAGACTAGTTGAATAACCTGGCTTTGCTTGCTTGTGTGTTAATAATCGATTCGTATATAAATTGGTTTTTTTTATTATAAAATGATACCTATTGTAATTGTTGGTAAATGTTACTGGTATTGGTGTATTAGATATCTACTACCAATTGTTGAAGATGAATGATTTATATTAAATCCAGAAAAATTATAAATACCATATTATTAATTTCATTATCTGTAAATGTAGTAGTATTCTGTATTTCATTTTCTTCAAAATTTTCTTCAACAATTCCAATATCTAGTTAATGTATATTCAATAAATAATACTCAATAAAATTTAAATATCATCAATCATTGATAATAATAGTATTGTGTGAATTATATTATGTTATTATAAATATCAAGATTGACATTAATACATTATATTTAATACCTACAACGATATTTATTATAATAAGTTAAAATTAAAACTAAAATTATGAATAATGTTTAGATTCATAAGTGATTCATTATTTCATTATAATGTATTACTTTTATAAGAGTGTATATTTATTTAAATTGTGTAAAAACACAATCTAACATGTTCAAGATTTATTATTGACTATTGTTCTTGCAGCAATATTTAATCTACTACTGAGTACTATATGTTACCAATGTCCCATTAGTATTTTAAATTAAAGATACTTTCATTGAACTTATTATTTTTGGTGACTTGTTATGGTGTCAGGCGTCAGCCGTGTCAAGTGTTATTTTATTTTATAATTTATGCTGTGATGTTTCTTATAAATTACATTTACTAGGTACTCAATAGGCATACTAATTAGTGATCTGTATTTCATATATATCATATTATATAATATATATATGGGTATCTGTAATCTGTTTATATTAACATTAACAAATACTGAAAGCTGAATAGCTAAATATTCATAAATATATTCTGATATATTCCACATTTATTATTTTAATAAATTAATGGGAATATGTGATTGTGTAATTGTGTGTATATTAATGTTTTTGTAACTTTGTTAATGTATAATGTTTATATTCAGTTATTGGTACCTGATGTGTCTTTGGAGAAGCAAATTTTCAAAAATGATATTGGTAAGTACATCCAGAAGAATTGTATTAAAAAAATAGAGGATTTTGAATGTGAAGATATTATAAGAAATACATGGACACCAGATGGCAATTATACTTTTCCAATAAAAATCTTTGGAAAAAAAGGAAGAAAATTTAATTTATCTTGGTTACAACGTTGGAATTGGTTGGCCTATTCGGATCTTGAAAAAGGAGTGTTTTGTAAGTATTGTGTGTTTTTTTACAAAAGAGAAGGAGCTGGTAAAGGTATGCATTCACCTCCAAAGTCATTAGTTCATCAACCATTTATTAATTGGAAAGATGCTATTGAGTACTTTAAAATACATGAAAGTAATGAGTATCACAAATTTTCTATGGCTAAAGTTACAGAATTCTTAAAAATAGTTGATAAAAAACAAAACGACGTCTACATCCAGTTACATAAAAGAAATGAGAGTGAAATAAAAAGGAATAGAGATATTTTAAAAGTTATAATTAAAACAGTAATTCTTTGTGGGCGCCAAGGACTTGCTGTTCGAGGTGGCCATGATTCAGGTACCTTAGATTTGAATTTTCCATTACATAACGACGGTAATTTCAGAGCTCTGTTACGTTACCGTATTGATAGTGGTGACGATTTGTTTTTAAATAATATTAAAAGTTGTGGTAAAAATTCTACTAATATCAGTGCTGATATACAAAATGAAGTCATTTCAATTATATGTGATCAAATTCAGACTAAAATTTGTAACAGAATTAAAACAAACAAATTTTTTGTGATATTAGCTGATGAAACAACTGATGTTAGTAGAGTTGAACAGTTTTCTCTTTGTATAAGGTACTTTGATGCTGATGTAAATAAAATAAGAGAATATTTTTTACAATTTGTACCAGTACATAGTACTACAAGAATAGAGCTAGCAAAGACAATAATAAGTACATTGAGTGCTTTAGGATTAAATTTACAGCATATGAGAGGCCAAGGATACGATGGAGCAGCAAATATGGGAGGAGTATTTAGAGGAGTTCAAGCACTTATATTAAAAGAATATCCTAAAGCTCTATACACTCACTGTTTCTCTCATTGTTTAAATTTATGCCTAAATGATGCTTCTATAGCTCAACAAATTAGAAACACATTAAATATAATTCAAGAGGTAAGTTCTTCTTTTCGAATGTCAGCCAAAAGATCACATATATTAAATACAAAATTAGAAAGCAAACCATTTTCTGGGTTAAAAAATATTGTGAAACCAGATGGGTTGAAAGACATGAAGCTCTTTCAATATTTGTCGATGGTTTTTTAAAAATTGTTTTAGCACTGGAGGATCTCATGACTTCAGAAAATGACAAAAGTGCTATTTTATTACACAAATCATTATGCAATTTCCAATTTTTGATTACATGCTCTATAATGGAGAGAGTACTTGGTATAACATACACAATTTCCAAATATTTGCAGACAGAAAATATAGATAGGTTAGGTTAGGTTAGGTTCTACATCTACAAAATTACATCGTTTAAGAAACAAAGAAGAGTTTCAAAAAATCTTTGATAGTGCTATCGAAATGGCTGAAAAGGTTGGCGTGTCTCCAATCATCCCACGGACAGTAGGAACTCAAAAACACCGAGCCAACTATATTGCAAATGATGGCGATTGTTGCACATATTATAGGGTATCAATTTTCTATCCATATTTAGATGATTTGCTCTCATCTTTTAATGAAAGATTTAATTCAAATTCAAGTTTAATATCTTCACTTTCTTGTTTGTTACCGTCTAAAGTAAAAAAAAACACATTTGACGATTTACAAATGGCTTTGGAATTTTATAAAGATGACTTACAAATAGATTCCTATAGTTCGACCTTAAAAGGAGAGTTTGAATTATGGCAAATGAAGTGGGAAACAGAAACAGTAATTCCAACCAACTCCCTGATTGATAGTGATACATTATTAAATTGTCCAGTAGATATTTTTCCTAATGTATATACAATATTGAAAATTTTTACAATCCTGCCAGTTACAACAGCTTCAGTTGAAAGAAGTTTTTCAACTCTTAAGCGTATAAAAACCTATTTGAGAAATTCAACTAGTGAAAATAAACTTAATGGTCTAGCACTGCTAAATGTACATAGGGATATAGATATAGACATAGAATCATTAATTGATGTTTCTGCCAACAGAAAAAAAAGACGTCTAAACTTTAAATTATAAGTAAGTATTTAATATTTAAAATTAAAAAAAAATTATGTTTGTAAATAATTAATTTTTAAACTGAGTTATTTTTTTTTTTTTTTTTATCTGTTGGTTACTCGTTACTGTTACTACTTTATTACAATCGATTAAAGAATAATTTGTTATTTTTAATAATATTATTTACATTTTTTTAACCCATTTGTTAAATAATATTATAAAATATAGAAATATTTTGTTAAGATTATAATCATTTAAATTTGTTTAACTGCTCCTCCTGTTGTAACTGCTTTAACTAAGTTTTTTTTTTATCAGTCGGTTATTGTTTCTACTTTATTATAATTTATAATATACGAGTATATCAAAGAATAATTTGTTATTTTTAATATTTCATTTTTTTAACCCATTTGTTAAATAATCTTATAATATAAAGAAATATTTGTTAAGATTATAATCATTTAAATTTGTTTAACTGCTCCATCATAATCTCTTTTAGTTTTAAATATCCCATTTGTAATTTGTGTAAGGTCATCCATAACTTAATATTTGAATGAAAAATGAAATGTTTTGTTTACAAATTTACAAATTTGCTTACCAATTTTGTTTACAGATCCCGTGAGCATATAACCTATGTGTACTCTATAAATGATGTCCAACTTAGATCAGTCTCTTCAATTACAGACTTAGGAGTAACTTTAACCACTAATTTAAATTTCCGTAATCATATTGAGTGTATTGTGAAAAAATCGTTGAAAATTTTAGGATTTATTAAGCGCCATTCATCTGAATTTAAAGACCTTAGATCATTTAAACTCCTGTACTGTGCATTAGTTAGATCTATTCTCGAATACGGAGCTCCTATCTGGAATCCATACACCAAAACCGATATCGATTTCATTGAACGCGTTCAAAATAGGTTTTTAAAATTCGTAGCCTTTAAATTTAATTTGACCATTGATAATCATGGTTATACACAAATCAGATCTTTTCTTAACATTCCAGCCTTATCCTCCAGACGGGAAATAGCAGATATATCCTTTATATATAAGTTAATTAATGGTATCACCGATGATCCTGATCTTTTAAATTGCATCCCCTTTACTATTCCAGCCTACAATAATCGTTCCACATCTCTGTTTTACATTCCAGTATATAGCACAAACTATTTAAAAAACTCACCTATTCCTAGGGCTATGGCTCTATGCAATACACTTTCGACGAGAGTTGACTTTTTCTTCTCTCCCTTAAAGAAGATAATAAACGCTCACATGAACAATGTGAATACGTGATGCTGGGTTTGCCTTTCAAATTTAATACTATTTTCCCTTTTTAGATTTTTGTAAACTTAATATACCTATAAGATATTTGTTGCTTGTAATATTACTAATATTGTATTTTTCTGTACTTGTATTCAAACTTTGCTCTGTACTATTGGGCCTCGGCCCGTTTTATTCTACTGAATAAACTATTATTATTATTATTAACACGGGTAACTTGTATAGTTATTGGCAGGGGTATAGTTATTGGCACAAAGTAATTTTGTTTTTCGTATATAAAATGTTTGATTATGAATTTTAGAGATATTTTATTTTGATTATACGGTCATATTGATACTGTTTTATTATCAATCTTGATGTTATCATAATATTAATTTGATAATTTGCTATTCGATTTCGTAATGGAGCAGGTTAGGTGACAATAACTATCAAAAACGAAGTCTTAAGGTGCCAATAACTATACAAGTTACCCCATATTGATAATATTGATATAATTATATTAATTAATACATTAATCTATCAATCTATGTTTTAACATAGGTAATATTAATACTTTGTTATGTTAAATATATGGGTACCATAGTTGTTAGCATATAATGGTAGTCATAAAAATAATAGGCCTGTAGTAAATACTTTATAAACAAAGGGACCATAAAGTAATAGGTGATAATCAGGTACCTATTCTAGCATTGCAAAATTTGAGAAAAAAATTAAGTGCCCCCCCCCCAAAAAAAAAAAAAAACAATTTTCTGGCTACGGCACTGATATAATATTAATTATATTTTTAAATTGAATTATTCTTTCTAGCAAGGCACGGTCCCGAGTCCTGACGATCTATTATTATCATTGTTATTATTATTCAAATAGAATCCGTTTTAAATAAATAAATTATGTTCCCTATACAAAACTAAATGTATTATTTGTTATACTGTTATAGTTATTACAATGAATACCTACTTGCAGTCTGCAGTATTAATTTGATTTCTAAATAGGTAATTACAGAGGATGACACTATTAATAGTTTACTATATTATGAAAAATTTAAATATTTTAATTGCTATTCATATATACTACCTATAATAACTTTTCAGTACCGTCGTCCATCTGTATGCTATCGTTAATCGCTACCTCAAGCACCTAACTGTGGGGCGATTGTAAACTCGGCCTGAGGAAAAAAAAACTTCAAAAGGTCTATTGTAAACTCCAAAAATTATATACATTTTCTTATTTTTATTCAGAGTATGAAGTTCGTTATATAAATGTAAAATAAACTAAAATTGAGTAAAAATGTAAGTAATATGTTTCAGTATTAAAAAATATAAGTAAAATGTATCCATGTAAAATTGTATATAAAAGTGTAAAAATACAAGTAAAACTGTACCGTAATAATTAATAATGTATGGTTATTTAAATCTATTTTTTTAAGTAAAAAGCCATGTGTTTGACAACAAATTGTTCCGATAAGATATAGAATATACCTACATAGGCGTGCGCAGACTTAAATTTCTGGTCGAGCCTAGACAATTATAGTGCAATAATATTTGGACTGCGCCCCTAATTTTTTTTTTAACACACCAATATACATGTTGATAATATATTAACCTATTAATGTCTATAGTACTATAGTTATTGTATTTGTATCTACCTATAAAGGTATAATGTTTTTTTTTAGATTAATAAAATTTATGTAATGGTTAGGTTAAGTAGGTACACACAAATATTTTTGATTTTTTTATACTTTCACGACAAACAAAATTTTCATAATCTCCATGAACATATTATTATAAATATATACGCACATTTTACTATTTCCCTAAAAAGTTTCAGGTCGAGCCTGGGCTTGACCGGCTCGCCCCGTCGCACGCCTATGAGAATATAGATACGTTGTTTAATATTTTTAGATTAAATTATAATATCGTGCTTATTATATTATATTGGTCAAAATAATTATCTGGCCGAGTTTACAACTGACCTTCTTTATTATTTTAAATTTCTGGGACGAGTTTACAACAAAAAAGGTAACCTCGGGCCCAGTTTACATTTGCCCTATCTGTGGGCTGTGGTTCGGTAGGCCTATATTGTTATTATTAAGCCGCATTCCCACGACTGGTGTACCTACTTGGCCAATCTTCCTCGATAATTTTCCACTCTTCCGTGTTTTGAAAAATCTAAGAAATGTACAAAATAGTTTTAATTTTTGTTTTAAGTATTTGATATAATAATACGTAAATTATATCGTTAAATAATATTTTTTTAAATAAAGTAAAATTTGCGTAAATATTATACGCGTTTAATTAGATTTAGAATAATGTGTTATACATAATTATGTTTATTAAAAAAAGTAACATAGGTACAGAGGGATTTTGGGGAAAGAATTATAGAATAAAAAAAAAACTAAAAATTAAAGAAATATATGAAAAAAAAGATGCTCTGCTGTACAGTAGGTTACAAGTAGGTCACTGTATAATGGATGGTATTAATTTTGAATTCAATGTTATAATATCATTGTATAAGAAAAAGGATTCTGAGCGGAGACGGTATGTCAGACTATGTATAAGACATATTATATACTTATCTATGGTATTAAAAAAAATTGACCTATAATAAATTCCAAATTAATCATATCACAATATCCATTAGGTACTTATAACACGTTATACATCAACAACAAACCGTGATACTATCATAGATATATAATAGTGTACTTTAGAAGTTTCAAGTACCTACCCACGAATAATATTATACAATCACAACAAAATAACTAAAATACATAGTTATTCTAGGTTTTTTATTACCTATGTAATTTCGTAACTACAGTTATTCGTTTTTGAATTACCACAAAATAAGGAAATTGCTACATGAGAAATCGAGTGAATATCCAATGTTGTAAAAATTTGAATTTCAAACGCTCATAAAAATTTAATTTGGATTTCCGGTAGACATTTTTTTATTACTAAAGGTAGACAAACTTATGAGTAATCTTGTATTACATGTTCATATTTTAGATTTAAAAAGAAAAAATTTTATGAATTTATAACTCGAAAAAATTTGCAAATTTTCGTGATTTTTCCATACTTTGTCAATTTTTGAACTTTAAATGCTTATAAAAAATAATTGTGACGAAGGATTTTTAATATTTTTTATCTGCATTTAAAACAATATACTAGGAGCCTTCTTTTAAATTTTTAACCTTTTTTAACAACAAATAAAATTTTATTGATATTTTTAGAAAAAAAAACTAAAAAAATATGGAAAATCAAAATGTCCCTAAACAGTTCAAAATAAATCAAAATATTTTGAAAATGTTATCGAGTATAGAAAATGCAAATATAAACAACCAGTGAAAATTTCATGTATATACGTTCATTTGTTTTAGAGTTACATCAAAAACCAAAATCGAAAAATGTTATTTACCTACCCATAGGACGTTTGGTCCCCGGTATTTTTAATCACTACATTTAAATGGCTTTTTTTAATTTAAAATTTCAATTATTTTTAAAAAAAGTACAATTTCAATATAATTTATATTAATATATGGGGATGGCCTATCAACAACTTGTAATAAAAATTTCTAATTTTGATTTTTTTTCGATTCCTGCTCCATTTTAAAAACTTGAATTTATAATTTGAATATTGATGTTTAATTTATTCCCAGTTATTTTAACTATTGTCTTCATGTATTAAATAAACGATAATTTTAGTTTTTCAATACTGTACTCTTACCCTTTGGGGTTTTACATATATTTATTTATTTAATAAATTTACACTATATCATATTATTATTATAATTATTATTTATTATTAAAACTAATAACTTTTAAACTAATAACATGTGAAATTACCAATTTTGTTTGAGTTGTTCGGCGACAACGACCATAAAATGAACTCCCGGGGGCCAAATGTCCTATCTCAATAATAGACGGGGTCGAAACGTCCGTGAGCTCATTTTTTTTATGGTGACAAAACGGCGGGGGCGAAACGTCCGCGATTCGCCCCTCGGTCTCCCCTGAATCCGCCACTGTACATAATTTTTATCAAATAAAAAAATGTGTACCTATGTAGTTTGCCTTTTCGAGGGGCCACATTTAACTGGGAAAAAAAACTGTGGGTCAGCTGAGCTCCCCCCCCCCTGGGTCTCCCAATGTGGCTGTTGTATCTCTCAACTATTTTCATACCTATGAGTTTCGTATTATAGTTGATACATAAATGTAAAATGCGCCGGTAATGCTAAAATAATTTTACTCATTTAGTGTATTGTATATTGTAATTTGTAATAACAATTGAGTCATGATTTATTTATTGTAGATATTCAAAAACTTGATTTTTTATGATATTACATATTTTACAATATTATGCGAGGTTATACGCAGCGTATACAATAATAACAAAGACCTCGAGACTCCGACGACGACTAAAAAGAAAAAACTATTACCGTACGCGACTACAAAACATGACATTTTCACTAGTTGTTTATATGTATTACCATATTTTGCTATATACCTACGATAACGTTTTCAAAATATTTTATCTTGGTTTTCTTAGGTTATATTCGTTACCGTTTCAAAATGTATGATTTTCGTTATTTTCAAATCGGTAATTAATATTGCTGCACAATTCATTGATGATTTTTCTGAACATTTCCATCGAATGATACTTTGGCATTTTTTTTTTATATAATACCCGTGTAGTGCAATTTCATCATTTCCTATATTTGGTTTTAGAAGTTCCGTGGTTAAACACTCGGGTACAACATGCAACTAAAATGAAACTGGATATGTATGATATAGGTACTTGTGTATTATGATCAGCCATCAGCGTGTGTGTAATTGCCAAACTACGTATTCCTTATGTGAATAAATTGTCATGTACTATCTACAGATGAGATGTGTCAACCAAATTTATTTTATAAATAAAATGACAAGTAAAGTGGAAATATTGTTTTATTTATATACTGCAAAGGAAGACTTTTTGTCCGGGGACTTCTTTTCCGTTTACCATCTTCATCAAACGTATTACAGTTTCCATTATTTTTTAATTTAAATTCATTTTTTATTAATATTTGTTTAATAGCAGTTTTTAGTTGCACCACGTTCGGATACTTATTTGATCCGCATCTTTTTCTGTATGGAGCAACCGTCGACCAAATTACGAAAATAATATTTACATCGACACACCGACGATATTTACGATGTTACAATATAATATATTTTCAATAACTTCTAAACATTTTTATTTTTAGATAAGTATAATTTACAAGTATTTGCCGGTCTCGAACTCTCCTCTGACGGGCCACCCCGGGTATTATCGGGCACAAAACGGCACTACGTCAACCAACACAATTGCAGTGTTTATTTACATATATACGAATTATTGTACAAAAATACATTGTGAAACATTAACAATGATGTTGGACCCGAGCGGTCGATTTTCTACAAAACTAGTAACCAACAAACAATAGGATCATTGGGTGGGTTGGCATGCGGTGCAGTCTGTTCAATGTTGGGCCGGTTTCAATATCCTCAAATGTTTTTACCCCCGGGGGTAAAATTAACCTAGGATATTTATACCCCCGGTAAAATTTTAAGGGGGGTAAAACGATTCCAAAGGGGGGTAAAAATATACTAGGATATTATTACCCCCCCCCCCCCCGGTAAAATTAATGAACAGGGGGCTAAAAATAAACTAGGATAATTTTACGATTTACATATGATATTATTACACAGAACTTGAAATTAATATAAGCATACGTAGATTTTAACCACCAAGTTAGGTTATACATAGGTAGGTACATTTTTAAATTATCATAACTGAAATATGTGTTAATTTTCGTAATAGTTATCATAATATTATTTGTAATATAAGTTACCTATATCGTATATTTAGGTATTAGGTAAAGGGACTATATTAATTATTAAAATTTAACTGTAAATCAATTGGATTTATAATTTTATTCCTTTATTTAAAAACAGAAGGTAGGTAAAAAATACAATTAAAATAACATAAATATAATCATCAAGGAACTTATTGGTTTAACTACCTATAGATCACAACTTTTATCATATATTTATTTTTTAAATAAATTGTATATAAAACAATTTTTTTAATCGAATTGTATTTAAATAGGTATTTATTTAATAATTGGTGGATTAATCTGTCATAACTGAGTAATGGTTTCTATGTACGTGACACATGTATATAAAATGTTCAATTACCTTAACTCCGTCTTTGTAGGTACCATTCTTACCGAATAACTGTCAACATTAACGGTAATTTGTATTCAACAAAAATTTGGTTTTAGGGAGGTATAAATGCCCTAGCTTATAATTAACGATCTGTTTAAAATTATGAATGTTGAAAATTATGACAAACTATTTTTGAACAACAAACGGATTGTTGACACCTGCAGGGGCTCGTAGAACGATTGGTTTCGATGGTTTGGGTTTGAAATAACTACAAGACACGATTGATATCGGAAAAAGGTTTATTATTGTTTGAAAAGAGTCATTCGGAAAATTGACACACAAACATATAAAAACACGGTATGAATTTACTAGTAACTGATGGGACTCGAACGTGTGGTATAAGACAATACAATGCCAGAATTACTCCGACTATTGTACTATGGAGGTCTTTTATATATCAATCGGGTACAATGCCGGAATAACTCTGACTGTTGCACCATGGATTGGATGGGCATGGACCAGTTGCGCCTAAAACAATATTTGTATTTTAGGTCAGTAGGTATACCAATTACGCCGCTTAAATTTTAGGTCAGTACACCAAAATTGCGCCGCTTAAATTTTAGGTCAGTACGCCAATTGCGCTACTTATATTTTAGGTTCTTTATTTTTACATGGACATATGTAATTTACCAAACAGCGGAAAAAGTTACATATGTATACTGGGTGATTCTTTTATCAAACAACACTCATTATTTCAAAAAGTGTAAATTTTTTTGAAGATATTTTTTTACATAGTTTCAAGTCACTTATAAAACAACGTTTATATTAAAAAATTATTTTTTTAATTATTTTTTATCCTTATAATTTTTTAAGTTTTTTACTTTTTTGAAAGACAACATAGGGTTTTAATCTTATATTCTAAAGTAGAATATTTTTCTTAGTATTTTGATACATGAAAATTGAATTTGAGGCGAGTAGTTTATGAGTTATAAGTATTTAAAGTTTAGACGAGCGGTGAAGTGGACAAACATTTCGCGGGGTAACCCCGAACCACTCCACTCCGCTCGTCTAAACTTTAAATACTTATAACTCATAAACTACTCGCCCCAAATTCAATTTTCATGTATCAAAATACTAAGAAAATTATTCTACTTTAGAATATAAAATTAAAACCCTATGTTGTCATTCAAAAAAGTAAAAACTTAAAAAACTATAAGAATAAAAAATATTTAAAAATATAATTTTTTAATAAAAACGTTGTTTTATAAGCGACTTGAAACTATGTAAAAAAATATCTTCAAAAAAATTTACACTTTTTGAAATAATGAGTGTTGTTTGATAAAAGAATCACCCTTTATACACAATTAAATATGTTATAATATTTAATATATTATACATTCAAATATGTATACTTAATTTAAAGCAAAACGTATACGAAATTACGGGAAAATACGACAAGCTACAAGCTAATAATAGTACCTATCCCGACTCGACGTAGGGCGAAATATAAAATATTTTATTTATTATTATTAACGAACATATTATAAAGTATGAATTTGAGTGATAGACTACTCGTATAACAAGTTTTCATTATCATTAATGATCGCTAACCACCTATTTATCTGCCTAATTTGTACGTTCCACAAGCTGTCTAATAGGTACTATACAGACATAATATACTATATTATATGGGATAACACAAATCACAATGGTATGACATTTATATGTACGAATGTACGATATTGTAATTTGTTTATGATTCACTCTGTATATTTACAGAAATTTAACCATCAACAAGTGTACTAATAAAAACATAGATAGTAAATAGGTACCTTGTCAGCAGTTTAGTATATTTTGAGTGTTTGAAGTTACAATATGGACCTCTTACAACAAGTTCTGAGTGAAAAAGGCAAACCGTTATTGATTATCAATGAATTTAAATTTCGAAAAATTGGCAAATCAAAAGATGGAATTAAGTGGTGGTGTACCGTCAAATCATGTACCTCAAGCGTATGTTCTGATGAAAGTGTAACTACGCTTTTAACTTCCAACTTAAATCATAATCACGAAAAAAGTTCAAATATTAACAGGCAAATTGTTGCTAATTCTTTAAAAAGAAAAGTAATAGATCAAATAACAACACGACCACTGAAATTAATTCGGAACGAAGTGCAATCAAGTTCAGTTGATTTAACGTTGAACGATGTAAATTCCATAAGATGAAGTGTTTATCGTTCACGCTGAAAAACGTTACCACCACTACCAAAAAACTTACCAGAAGTACATGCAGCTTTAACTAACTTGGATACAAGTACAATAAGTACATACAAGGGTGAGAATATATTGTTAATAAACTATAGTATTTTAAATATAATATGTTTTTCAACAAAAACAAATTTAGAATTTTTATGTACCTACTTGTGAAAAAATATTTGTTGATGGAACTTTTGAATTTTGTCCCAAATATTTTTATCAGCTATTCACGATACATGGCTTAAAAAACGGTCCCTATATACCATTAGTATTTACTTTGCTGCCAAATAAGTCATCTAGTACCTATGAATATTTATTTCGAGTTTTGACTAGTAAATGTGCAACTTTTAACCTTTATTTTAGTCCAAAAACAGTCGTTGCCGATTTTGAACAAGCGATTCATTTTGCTGTTAAAAAAGTTTGGCCTTCAATCACACTGGTAGGTTGTAGGTTTCATTTAACACAAGCTTGGTGGAGGAATATCCAAAAATGTGGACTACAAACTGAGTATAAAAACCCAGATTTTGATATAGGAAATTTACATTTAATTTTTGGAAGAAGATAAATATATATCAAACCGAGCGTATTTAGTGAAGAAAGTGGCCATAGAATCTATTATTAAGAAATACAAATCCGGAAAAATTACTAGCAAAGAATTTTTAAAATCAGTTTCTTATTATTACAGTAAAACATAAATTGTAATTATATTTTTATATTTTTATGTATATTAATTATTTATTATTGACGTGTATCTATGTGTATGATTTGGTATAGTATTATATTGTACAATTATTATTAATATTGACGTTCATTGTATAATTTGTTTGTATTGACTGAAAAAATCTATTTAAAAAACATATTTTCATAAAGTATCTGGAAAAATTACTAGCAAAAAATTTTTAAAATCAGTTTCTTATTATTACAGTAAAACATAAATTGTAATTATATTTTTATGTATATTAATTATTTATTATTGACGTGTATCTATGTGTATGATTTGGTATAGATTTATATTGTACAATTATTATTAATATTGACGTTCATTGTATAGTTTTTTTGTATTGACTGAAAAAATCTATTTAAAATACATATTTTTATAAAAGTATTTTTATATACTAGGTGTAATGTAGAATAATATTTATTAATATAAATATTAATATTATTATAAACCCTGAAAACAACTGAGTGCAATTGGTCTATCTATCCAAAAAAGACAGAGCGCAATTGGTATATCGACCCAAAAAAGACAAAGCGCAATTTATTGGTATATCGACTCAAAAAAAACAGAGCGCAGTTGGTAAACTCCCGATTGGATATATACCACACGTTGAGTCCGGGAGTGAGACTGCCTTTCGAGCCGTGCAAGTCTGCCTGGGTAGGTCTTGCTCCGGCGCCGAAAAGGCAGTGAATGGTATCGGTTCGACCTGTGCTTTGCCCTTTTATACCCATCGCGAGGTGGCAACGGCGTACTCTCAGGCGATGGATAAAGCAGTCGTTGCGACCGGTCGAACGGTGTACAAAGCTGAACAAAAATAAGATGGATAATTAATAACAATTTTAATGAGGTTGATAAATATTTGGGTTGTACAGATAATGATAAATTTAAATATAGATAAGAATGATTTAGGTTTGTATATATAAATATATATTCGTGGAAACACGGATCGTTGATTATATGCTAGGATATTTTTACCCTCCTTAAAAACATATTTATACCGAGGGGGTAAAAATATTCTACTATAAAAATTCAATGGAAGGTAAATGTATTCTAGTATATTTTAAACAGATCGTTAGTTATATGCTAGGATATTTTTACCCCCCTTAAAAACACATTTATACCGAGGGGGTAAAAATATTCTACTATAAAAATTCAATGGGAGGTAAATGTATTCTAGACTCTAGTATATTTTAAACAGATCGTTAATTATATGGTATGATATTTTTACCGGGTGGGGGGGGGGTAATAATATCCTAGTATATTTTTACCCCCCCCCCCCCCCGGTAAAATTAATATAGTATTATTAATTATAGTATCTATAAATAATCATAATGATATTGTACACAAACGGTGACCCGTGAGCCGTTTGATTGTTATAGTAACAACCAGACTTGTTATTATCGACGGAAATCAAAACGACATACCTACCAGCACATGATTATGTTTCATAGAGTTGCAATACATTGGCACAATTTTGTGTTATAAGCGTTTAAAGTTCAATTGTTGTCAAAATTTATCAAATTTATAATTTTAATTTATTTTTCGCTCAGAATTGTTTTTCTTGTACAATGATATTATATCATTGTATTCAAATTTAACACAATCCATTACATATACCCACCTTTGTTGAAATATGTTTGAATTCGTACTTGGAATACTTCTATACAGCCTATACACGATGTTGCGATTGAAACTGTCGGGCGATGCCGGTTCCACCAAAAGTGTAGGTACCTTTCCCTTTTCCACCAATACCCGTTTCTACCAAAGGTGTATCTTACCCTTTTCCACCAATATACGTTTCAACCAAATAAAATAAAAAAATTAAAATCAATATAATATTTATTATGGTATAATTGTAAATGGTCAGATATAAAAATTTGAAAAAAAAAAATATAATAATTATTATCATGTTCGTGGTTATGTATATTGATTGGTCCGATAATACTTCATAATTATTATCAGTAGGTATACACTTTTTCGAAACAACTTTTTTTAATACATCGCCAACGAATATTTTCATTAGTTTTGTTTACTGATCCAATAAAAAATTTAAAATTGTCTAGTATTAGTGTTTTGTTTCCACGTTTAATTTCAATCACTTTAGCCATCACAGAATTATAAATTTTAAAAATTACATTTTATTTTAACACACACGCAGTTGTAACTCACTATTTAAACTTTGCAACCTTTTCACTTGTTCGTAAAATATTGTCCCGTTAGATATTATCATGGTTAATCGACATAAAATATAAGTACGATAACGGTAAATAACGATAAACGTACGATATACATTGATTATATTATGTGTATATTTATATATATATATATATATATATAGGTACATTTTACATCAATCCGAAAAACCCACGAAAAGTATATGTATTCTACGATTGAAAAAAAAATATCAACCAAAAAATATTGTTTACTGTGTGTCTGTGTAGAATATAGGAAATAATTATTAAAATGTGGTTTGGTAAAAAACCATTGAAATATAAAAAAACATGTGAAGATATAAAATTATACATAATATTATCACAAAAATACAAAAATAGGTTGAACTTTTATTAGATAATGTTATATAGGTACCAACAATTATTAATTAATTTTATTTAAAATTAGAAACTACCACTATGGCAATCAAACACACTAACAGAACGGATCTAATGGTAAAACGTTAAATTTGTAAATATGACAAAAAAAGTTCAAAATAATTATAACTCAAAATGTTAAACGGACATATACCATAAGGAAATATATGGCTGTACGAATCTAATAATCACATAATGCGTTTTTAACTTTTTGCTACCCTGATTATAGGCGAAATAAAGGTCGTACACACTTTGACCATACTTCCTTTTCGAATCGCCGTAGGTACGCCAAAATAACAGCAGAGCGACATCCACTTACCAACCTTTTTAAGGAATACAATTTATTGTAGAAAATATTATAGTATTATTATTATTATTATTATTGTTTATTAAACGCCAAAACGGCAATTGTATATAGTGTAACAAATATGGTATAAGTACAGTACGGTAGAATACATAAATAGTTAAATTAGATACAGAAATAATTTTGATAAAAGTATAAATAATTCACAGTTTACATGTTATAATATAGATAAATAGTATAATTCGTGGCCTAAGGATTATTGATTGTTTGCAAATCTGAGCATGCGGTGTAGAGTGTGGTTGTGCCCATAGGAGGTCTTGTGGGTTGGGACGTAAAATTGTGATTGGTTTCTGGAAGAATGCGAAGGAACTCTGAATGGGATGGCTGCAAGGAGATCAGGAACGTCTAAAGAACCACTTAGAATTGAGTTTAGGAAGTTTAAGTCTGCTTTAGCACGACGAGAGGAAAGAGTGGGGATGTTCAAAACTTGCCTTATGTTGGAATAATCATGATTTTCGTGATAAATTTTCATTTTGAAGGCAATAAAGTTAAGAAATTTATTTTGGACACGTTCAAGTCGTAGCTGGTCTTTGGCTAAATACGGTTGCCAGACCACTGATCCAAACTCTAGGAGAGAGCGAACCAGGGCATAGTATAATGTACAAAGGCATCCGACCGACTTAAATAGTTTTGTATTACGTATGATGAACCCGAGGACTTTAAGTGCTCTATTAACTATTGCATTTATGTGAGTGCTAAAACATAGATTAGGCGAGTAAATTATGCCAAGGTCTTTGATGGAGGAAACTTGTTCAAGTTCCGTGCCGTTAAGAAAGTAGGTGGTTATAATTGGTGTTAAAGATCTGGAGAAGGAAATAACGTTACACTTAGAAAGGTTTAGGGTTAAACCTAAATGAGAGACCCATTCTGTAAAAATGTCTAATTCACTCTGAAGTAGGGTGGAATCTGTAGGGGATCCAATTTTATGAAATATCTTTATATCATCCGCATACAACAAAAATTTTACTTGTTTAAGCTGTAAGGAGATAGAGTTGACAAAAAGTGAAAATAGTAATGGGCTTAGGTGGCCGCCCTGGGGCACGCCAGAAGTTGTTACAAATGACTTTGAAGAGGTGCTCAGGATTGATACGAATTGGTTTCTTCCAGTCATGTAAGATTTAAGCCAAGATAGTAGTGGGTTACCAACTCCCATGCTTTCCAGTTCGTTTATTAATATATTGTGACTGACGGTGTCAAAAGCCTTCTTAAAATCTGTTGTTATGGTATCGACTTGATAACCAGATTCGAGGCATTCGGCAATGAACGTCGTAAAAGTAACACTGCTAGTGATGGTAGATTTTCCTGGGCGGAATCCATGTTGTTCATCAAGTAAAATATGATTAAAACACCTTTTAATATTACGATAAACGACTAATTCAAATAGTTTTGCTAGATGTGGTAAGATAGAGATTGGTCGATAATTGCTGACTAAGGACGGGTCACCAGATTTGAGAATGGGGGTAATTGAAGACATTTTCCATACATCGGGAAAGGTACTATTATCAAAGGCGTATCTGTATAAAAGATAGATTGGGAATGCAAGTGAGTGGCGACAGTTATAGAGCAGACGAGCGGAAATGCCATCAGGTCCGTTAGAATTATTATTTTTAAGAGTCTCTAGAGCGGTGATAACATCTTTAAGAGAGAAAGAGGAGGTAGATGGTAGTTCGAAAGGTAAGTTTTGTGATAGATTCGGGGTGTGGATCGGAGTTGGTTGATTATAGACTGATGAGAAGTATTTAGAGAATAAGTTGGCAGACTCAGTTGGGCAAGATGTTGACATTTGTTCTAGTTGGAAAGTGTTTGGATATGCTTTATTTTGTTTTAAATCCCTTATATATTTCCAGAAAAATTTTGGCGATTTTGATAGGGAGTGCTCAGTTTTATTAATAAATTCCTGGTAATCTAATTTGGAAATTTGCCTACATTTGGCTCGGAGTTCGGAAAATTTATTATAGTCAGTTGCCAGTCTCGTTTCTTTGTAGATCTTATGGGCTTTTTTCTTATTGAACATGAGTTGTTTTAAATTGTAAGAAAACCAAAGGGGAAAGTTACTTATCTTCGATTGTTCTTAAGGGGACAAATTGTTCTATACAAGTGAATATTGCATCATTAAAAACAGCTGCAGCCGTATTAGCGTCGTATTTTTCAAACGTAGCTAACCAATTAAATGAAGCAAAAAATTGAGAGGCGGCTGAATAATCACAATTTTTAAAATCACGATATACCGGGCGTTCTTCTGTGTGAGCTGTTTTGGGTAGAGCTAAAGAAAACATTAATGGTGGATGGTAATAATCAGGTTTAATTAGAGCAGTTGTAGCCAGGGAAACCGTTAGATTATTATAAGTAGAAAATACTAGGTCTAATAGTTCGCCGTACGTGTTAGAAATTGTGTTACACTGGAATAAATTTAGGAATGCAAATGAATCAGAAATTATAGTTGCAGGAGCAGATGTAGTATTGGAGGATTTTAGACCAAGATCGTCAAATGACCACGAGGTCTTTGGAATGTTATAGTCGCCGCATAAGATGACGTGATTTGGGTTTATATCAAAAATTAATTTTTCTACGCAGATAGAGTGCAATTCATAGTTCTGAAGAGAGCTTTGGGGTGGTAGGTACACAGTTCCAATTACAACGCTAACAGATTTAAATGTTAAAAGAATAAATATTTGTTCAACGCAATCGACATCTGTTTGTATTAATGTGGCTTTAAAGTTTGACTTAACAGCGATAAGAACGCCACCCCCTCGGGAGCCTGTATTAGTATTATGGTTTCTGTCCAATCTAAATAGCTGGAAATCATTTAGACCGAGCTCGGAGTCGAGGATATCAGGGAATAGCCACGTCTCGGTAAGCACAATGATATCATATGTATCAAAGGTATTAAGATTGAGTCTAAGATCATTAAGTTTTGTCCTTAGGCCACGTACATTTTGATAAAATATTGTAAGGTTAATTAGTTTAGGGGGCACATGTGATAATACCGTATTCTGGGTGTCTTTAAAAGTATTTACAAAGTTGAAAAATTCTGGTATCGTGCGTACACTTGAAGAACAGATAGAACAATGTGTAACATTTGCTGCATTCTCCAGTGACTTTAACCCCAGGCGTTTGCCAGGTCGTGGACCTAGGGTGTTCTATGCTCAAGGACAAGTGTATCACAGGACTAACAATGAAGTTGCCCCAACCGTAGACAGGTCACCGAGATACTGTGAATTGTATTTCGTAAGTTCTGAGCAAGCAAACCGGGCTCGCTTGCAACAGAATCCGGGCCGTTTATTGGAGCAAGTGCTTGCAGACCTAGACCAACTGTTTCGGGATAACAATCCATACGCCCAGGCATTTCAGTAAGTTATTAAGGGGGCTCCAGCGTATCATATTTTAAGGAGTAATATTTAGGCAATTCACATAACATGAACATTTGGACTATGTCTATGTGTGAGTAGTAAATGAACATTAGTGTGGGGAGTGGCGTAGCCAGGGGGGGGGGTTGGGTGTTTAAACACGCCCCATAGAAATTTTCCCCGCTAATAAATATATTGTTTATAGGGTTCGGGACTGCTTGCATGTTTTATTGTAGTGGTCACTGGTCGTAGATTATTTTAGATAAGTTGTAAATTTGTCTTATGACATTTTTTATGTCTTATCAAAGAAAATTTGAATTTGCATATTTTTGCATATTTTAAGAAAAGTGTACATTTGAGCGATTTTTCGCATATTTGTGCATATTTTGAATTTTTTTTTAACTTAAATGTACATATAATTGTCGGGAAAAAATAAAAATCATATTTGGATAACATTGAAAAATATCTTTAAAAATATTATGTTTGGTTAGGTACAATAGGCGCTAATTTTGAGATTTGGGGAGGCCGAAGCCTAAAACCATACTGTTATAAAATTGAATAGGTAAGCTTAAAAAAATGTAGTAAATGTTTGGGAGGGCTGTTAAAGTTGTTGGTGGAGCTTGGCTACGGTTGGCCCTATTTTGGCATATGGTACGTAAGATTTTATAAATCTCTTTGTGACAAGACTGTGTTATAACTATAATATTGACATCTAGATTCTAGATTTTTCGAAGAAATGAAAATCAGTAGATCCTGGTTCGTTTATCACGATTCACGGTGGTAGCATTACACGTTATTCGTTATTACTTATTACTTATTTATTAACCTAGTATTTTATGCTAGTATTTTTAAAAATTAAGTTGTTTTATTTCACAATAGTTTAAAAATGTCCAGGCACGGCGCCAAGGGGGGGCAAGGTGGGGCTCTAGCCCCCCCAGAAAACAGATCAGCCCCCTCGCCAGCCCCCCCACTGAAAAATATGTACGATATAATTAATGTTTGTTGTATACAGTTAAAAATATTTTTAGTTGACTTATTATTTTAAATATGTTTATGTTTGATTAACACAATACTATTGTGTAAGGAGTTGGTATTCGTACCTACCTACTTATATTAGTTTAGTAATTAGCATGACAAATTTCTTATTTCAAATAATTAAATAATTAATTCAATTTTCTTATTTTGTTATTTTTATAATCTTATTTGTCATGGTAATTAGTTCACATATTACTTGATAATTAATAAAAAAATATTTCTTAAAGTATCTATGTTTTAATGTATATATATGAACTATTTTAACCTCCAAAATTTAACAAAAATATAAAGTAGGTACTTCAATAGTCAATACATACACTACTATGCAAATACCAATTTAAAAATGTATTGAATTAAAAATTTAAAATGTACTAGTTAAATATAAGGTAGGTAATCAAAAGTTTTTATTTAAAACAAATTGTATTCATACTGATATCAGTGCAATTGTATACATTTTTGTTAACTTTTTCAATATTAAAAGATTTTCAATCATTTACTGTATGGTGCATAAACAGATATTCTATAAAAAGTCAATATTTAGCTCATAAAGAAATTATTATTTTTGTATATCATATTATCATTATGAATATAGTTGTTGAAGGTCTTAGGTCTGTGATTAAACATTTTCTTACATATTACATAAGGTACAAAAAAAATATTTGATATTATTCTTAAAACATTTTTAACTATTCAAAAGTTTGTAAATATTATATGTTTAGACGTTTAGAGCATACAATATAAAACGATTAAAACGTATTTACTATATAGCTAATAGCTATATTATGTTATATGATACGAAAATATTTATATTTCATTTAAATAACCTCAGCATTTGTTGAAACAATTTTAGCCCATGTAAAAAATATATTTGCCCCACTCTGCCCCCCCTGGAAAAAAATTCTAGTGCCGTGCCTGAAAATGTCCAAAACATGCAATAGTGTCCTCCGTCCGACGTCCATCATATTAATCAATATAGGTACCTACCTAAATTAAAATTAGTTAACACGTGTATAAATTATTTGTACCATATTTATATACCTCCTTATTTTTTAGTTAGTAAAAATCGGCTATTTTTATTCAAAAAAGCTGCATATATCTAAGCATATTTTGACAATTTTGACTGCATATTTCGATAATTTTTAGTGCAACAAGCCAAGTCCCGAACCCTAAATTTATTTATGTACGAAAACTGTAAAGACTTGGTTTTAATCTATACTTGAACACCCCCCATTTCATAATCCTGGCACTTATCGCGTGCCTAGGACTATCGGTTGACAGTATTTTATTTATTTTTATTTTATTTTATTTTATTTTAAACGCCATACAGCTTTTACAATATATTACTTATTAATGAATATACATTATAACATATTTTTATATACATACATATCTAAACATAACACATTAAATATCAATAAATTAAAATTATACAGTAGTACATAGTAGGCTCCTGAAAATTAAATTTAACGGAACAAAAACCTAAATTAGAAAAAATGTTTAACTAGTTTGACTATTAACTAAAGACATAGCTCTCCTTAAAGGATCATCATCCAAATAATTTTTTGACACTGAAGCAAGGTAGTAGGGGTCACGAGAACGGGTTGTACCTGGAATGCGAAAACCTATTCTAGATAACAAGTCTGGTGAGTCAATTACACCAGAGACTAAACCATTTAAAAGTTTAATATCACTCATATTTCTTCTTTCGCTTAGGGTGGATAAATTGAGTGCTATTAAGACGGGTTTATAGTCATGGGGTTCATGATTAATGCCCATAGATCGAGAAACCATGCTTAAGAAACGATGCTGAACACGTTCAATTCGAATAATATCACATTTGGTCCTCAGAGACCATACCACAGATCCATACTCTACAATTGATCTAACTAGAGTAGCATATAATATTAACAAACATTTTACAGACATGACCGACCCTACATGTCTCCTAATAAACCCTAATGATCGCAATGCTTTGCCTACTATCCAGTCAATATGAGGTGCAAACGATAACGTTGGAGTAAAAATAAAACCTAAATCTTCAACTTGGTTTATTCGCTGTAACATCACGTTATCAATAGAGTAATCATATTGAATAATTGAGTGATGTCTCGAAAAAGACATAACTTTACATTTATGGATAGCCAGCTCTAACCCAACTGTATTACACCAATGGACTAACTTATTCAACGATTCTTGTAACAAAATAGCATCACTCTCAGATTGAACGCAATTAAATAATTTTACATCATCTGCAAATAATAGCATTTTGCTGTCAACAGATTCGCATAAAGTATTTATTAGAATATTAAATAGAAGTGGAGACAAGTGCGGGACTTCTGGGACTCCGGAAGTGACTAAATATTCCGCGGATTTTTGATTAAATAAGGATACAAATTGTCGTCGACCGGTTATATAGGATTTAAACCAGGATAGCAGAGGTTCACATACACCCAATATATCCAGAATATCAATTAACACAATATAGTTTACGGAGTCGAAAGCTTTAGAAATATCAGTGAATATCACATCAACTTGACTCATATTTTTGAAGCTATCCCTGATAAATGCAGACAATTCTAAGGCACTAGTTGTTGTGGAACGACTGCCATAAAACCCATGTTGATTTGTTGATAAAACTAGTTTAAATCTACATTCAATACATTTATTAACAATCTTTTCGAATAATTTACCAATTAGAGGTAAACCAGAAATTGGACGATAATTAGATACTGACCCTGGGTCTCCTGATTTGTAAATAGGTGTTACCTGGCTCGTTTTCCATATTGATGGAAATATACCTTCGGCTAATGAGAGGTTAAATAAATACAATAGAGGATATTTTAACTGTGCCCTAATACTAAATAAAAATTGAGCTGATTACCATCAGGCCCACGACTCTTAGTTGTTCTCAGGGATAATAAATTTTCTTCTACCTCATCAAGTTCAATAGTAAGTCTAGAAGGCAGAAATGTAAATGGTTTAATGCCAATATTTTCAGCATTCCAATGTGGGGGGGGGGGGGGTAACGGTGATTTATAAACGGAATTGAAAAGAAGTGCAAATAGATTTGCAATATCTACGTCTGATGCAATAATATTACCGGTGTCGGCACCGATGCGGTCGGGACATTTGCGGTCGGCACCTTTTTCGTGCCGTTTGCGGTCAGATTATTTCTATCTACCTGATTATCTAATCTAAGGTATATTAAATATCATACATAAATATTATACAGTATATATGTATTATTATAGATAATGTTAGAACTTATGATGGTTACATCGATAACATTTACTCAGTCTTTAGTATAGTATACACATTTGTAGAGTTCGTAGTTGGCATATTATAGTGTTATTAAAATTAACGATTCTTTAGAAATTTTGGAAACTACTAAAGGAAAAGCTTTAGCAGTATACAACGGTTACCAATATAGGAAGTATCGAACCAATAACGAAAATGTAACAACCTGGGTATGTTTGAATGAAAAAAAGAGAGAGAAATGCACAGGAAGATTAAAAACAACAGGTAATACAATTTTAAATGTTACTATTCATCAATGTAAATATGACTCGGCAATAATTGAAGTAAAAAAAAAATATAATATTGCAAAAAAACGCGTACGTGATTCATCAAATTCTGCCACTCAAATTTTTCGTCAAGAGTTTACACCATTAATAGATCAGGGATTAGATTTAGTGACCGAGATTCCAGTTTACTCGTCTGTAAAAACGACATTAAATCGTATACGTATGAAATCGCTTGGCAATTCATTGGATCCTAAATTAAGAGAAGATATTATTATACCTAGTGATTCTGAATTTGTATTATTTGATGACGGAAAAGAAGATAGAATTATAGGTTTATGTTCAAGTAAAGGTAGAAAAATTGCTTCTGAAGGAAAAACTTGTTTTGTCGATGGCACTTTTAAAAGCTGTAGCAAACAATTTTATCAAGTTTATACTGTTCATATTGATATTGGGTCTACAAACGACGAAATAAATGTAATTCCTGTAATATATATTTTACTTCCTGATAAAACAAAAATTGTTTATGAGCGTTTATTTTCGATGATAAAAGCACACATTCCAAACTTTAATCCTGAATCATTTACATTGGATTTTGAAATTTCGACCATTCTATCAATAAAACAAATTAATAAAAATAATAGTAACAATTAATAATAATAATAATAATAATAATAATTATAATAAAAAATAATAATAACAATAATTATCTTTTAAACACGCCAGTAAAAACTACTGCCAGTCCTAAGCCTGGAAAAGTGTGAAGGAAAGTTTACGTATTTAGTATATAGAGTCAATTTAGTATATAAAGTATATTATATACATATATGTATACCTTAAATTTAGATATAAATAAGCTGACCGCAAATGGCACGAAAAAGGTGCCGACCGCAAATGTCCCGGAACCAATATTACCATAATGCATCACATTTGGGATACCTGATGTATTTCGGCGATTATTGATAAACGACCAAAATTTATCCTACTTAGATAGGACTCATATGCCAACCTTGACTCGAGTTTAACTTGAGCACGTAAAAACGAAAATCTATGACGATAGTGTATTGTGCCAAACTTTTTCAGTTTTTTGTGTGCAATTTTTTTATCAATGATTAAATTTTTCAATTTAAGTGTTACCCATTTGGGGAAAGTTGAGGGACGAAATGTATGAACTGGTACATATTGCTCAATTAACGTTATTAAAATTGTTTGTAGACGACTAGCTGCAGCTTCAATTCCAAGATTATTAAACTCACTTTCCCAATTAATGGAGCTCAGAATATTAGTAATCGAGTTATAATCGGCATAATTAAAATTATGGAATGAGTGTTGATCATCCAATTGAGGTGGCACATCAGGCATGGAATATGTAATGTTTAATGGTGGATGATACTTATCTGGCATAACTAATGAGTCTGGTGATGTGTCAACAACTATGTCTATTTCAGATGTGAAAACAAGGTCAAGGAGTGAACCAGCCTGGTTTCTAATGGAATTATTTTGAGAAAAATCTAAGAAACGATATACATCACCTATTGCCTTGACATTATCATTAACGGTACCCGATATCACTTCGTTTTTAAAAAATTTATAATGATTAGGAAATAATGTACCACGAATTGTTTTATTTATCAATATAAAATACTATACATAATTATTTCAGTTATTTTACATAAAAGAAAAAAAAATTACATGTCAAAATTATTACAAATGCTTTACAAAAATGAGTTAAAGTACACTCAGAAAAATCAATTTCCATCCATCATTTCACCAAATCTTGCACACTCATCACTGCCAGTATCATTGCCAATTTCTAAAACTGATACAATCGGTTTATGGTAGCTAAAGTATGATACAAACAATTTTGATTCGAATTTATTCAAATATCTTGTAAAGACCGCATCAATAGTAGTTTTGTATCTTGTTGTGCTAAGATTGCGATTATTTGACATGTTCAAACCAAATTCATTTTTGAAAAATTCCAATAATGGTAGATTTTTGTGGTCTGCAAAGTTTATATTGAAATCCCCACTCAAAATCATTGGCAAATCATCGAATCCTTTTCCAATTTTTTGGTGAAGCAATGCAGATGCGCCATGAGAATAAATAAATAAATTTTCATAAAAGAAGTCTCGTATAGCACGCAATGAATTATTAGGAGAAATATAAACGGCAACCATAATGATGAATTGATTATCGCCGCAGTGGCAACGACTTATACACATATCGCGGATATCAGAAGTAGAAGTGTTAAACATCGTGGCGTATTTGGCATGCACATCCATATAATTTGTTCAATAATGCACTGTGTCGGTATTTTGATATATAGCTAACTCCTCCTGCTACGATTATTTCTTCTGAAACTCGCCACAAAGTTAAAATTTAGAATGTCAATTTTTTCGTCGTTACCCATATGAGTTTCTGATAATATTAATACATTAATCTTCTTAACAAGAGCGTCAATTTCTAAATCATTCACATGCTCACGTAAACTTTGACAATTGAATGAAAATATAGACAATCTATTATTCTTATTGGTGAAATTAAGAAATGTTTTGGTGGTGGTTTGCAGAGGATTTTCATGCAAACGTTTCAATTCAATCGATAAATCTTCTCGATGAGTTGTTGATCTCTTTAGATTTTTGGTTGCATTTGAATCTTCTACCAGTTCTTTTCCTACTCTGCCATGATGAAATATCCAGCTCTCCTTTGTGTTTTCTTTAGTAACTAAGAATAAACCTTCTATGTTAGAACTCTTGTTAATGCAACGTATACCAATTCTCTTGAGTGACGACGGTCGTATTCGTAAACGATAACATCGAAAGTACCTAGTTGCGCTTTGTGAATTGTCATTGCCAAAGCGGAAATGAACGGAAAATGTTTTCTTTTTGCGAGTATAGTTTTATTTCTGTTGAGTGGTATTGAAGACGTTTGAATGAAAATCGGAACATCGTCTTTGTCGATATTTAAGCGCGCAATGTTACTCCTATACTTTGTTGAACGTTTTTGACCTATTGACTTTGGGAATTTGAACCAAAGTCTTGTTATTGTATCATTTTCATCAAACTCTATGAGAAGTAATTTTCCTACAGTGCCGTTAGATAAACCATCCGCGACATCTATGTTTAGAGTTATCATGTAAGGTAGGTTAGGAACTAGAACTAATTCATAAGGTAATCCACCAGTCTCGTCCGGTTTCATTTTATGTAACTTCTGCCTAACAAAATTTTCTTGCTCGGCATTGTGACAACCAACAAAAACATCCGATGCTAATGAAACAATTTTATTTTCGAAAGTGTTTAAAATTGCACTGTTGTATTCATTAACCGCATTATTTGTAAACATGAGTCTAGTTTCTTCCGGACATACTGATTGTGCGTGTTCTTTAGTTACAAATCTAGATTCTATTATATTTAATTCTTCTTCTGTTAGAATAAATCCATCACCGATCTTTGTTAAAATTGAAGAAAAGAGTCTATTTTCTTGGTGCATTAACTTTTTTAGTTCAAATTGTTTAAATTTTCGCCAAGTCGATTCACCAGTAATTTTTTTTTATTTGCTTAAAGATAGGCGTGGCTTTTACAGGTGGTAATTTGCGCAAATCTCCAATAAGAAATACGTCCAATCCACCAAAAGCTTTTGTAAATAAACCAGTTATTTGCTTTAAACGAGCATCAATTTGTTCCAATAACTCTGCTGAAACCATGCTTACTTCGTCGATAATAAGAACTTTAATGAACTGAAATAATGCTCTGTATTGTTGAGCTTTTTCAATGTTTAGTGGTAATAGCCTTGATAGTGATATGCTTAAAGCATTATGCACCGTTGTTCCACCTATAGCTGAAGCAGCTTTTCCAGTCGAAGCACAGGCTATGTACGCGTTGAAAATTCCATCCGTGTCAGAAAATCTGTTATAAATCTCCATGAGTGCTTTTATAACAAACGTTTTACCACTCCCAGCTGGCCCAGTGAAATATATCAGCAATGGTTCTTTCATTGGCTCGTCTTTTGTTATTAAATTATGTATAGTGTGAAACAAAATTTCTCGCTGTTCCTCGTTTGCTCTGCGCATAAGCGCATAAAATTCCGGATAAGGTAAGATATTCTCTTTTTTTTAGCAATTGCTCCGAGTCTGTCAAACAAAGAGAGTCGTAAATCATCATTTAAATCGGCGTTTGGATTGTCATATAATTCAGCAAATGGATTTTCAGCAGGAATTAAACCAACAACGTCGTTGACCTCCTCTCCATCAAGAGGAACATTTTCACGGCATAACTCTCTGCAAATTTGTAAAGTTTTTTCGATGTCGATATCTGATTCGAACTCTTTTCTCCGCTCTAGAATAAGCGCTTCATTTTCTTCGTATAACTCAAGATATCTTGATTCTGCAATAATTTCGGATTCTTCATGACGGAAAGGAAGGTGCAATGTAACCATTTCTCTACGATACTCGTTATAATCTGAACCCATATCATAATTGCGGTCTCTTATAACTTTTGGTTCTTCTCTAAGTACATAGTCACCTTTGTTATTTTTGTAATATTTAGAAACAAACTGAGCAAGAGAAATATCCTCTAAATATTCAGGTCGTTTCTCATATTTATCGAACCAATTTTCCTTACATATGTCGGTTGAGTCATCCTCTAATTCACTCAATTCTTTCATCGTTTTTTTTATTCTTTGCCTTTCGACTGGCCATATGGTTGGTATATACACAACAATTGTTGAACTTTTTGACATTGGCTCTCTCAGCAAATACCACGCAGCCTCTTGACTTGTCATTTCGGTGTGGTTTAAAAGATTAATGCTGATATTTTTAGAAATGTCGAACAAATTAAACTCAGGATGTTCATCCATTACTTCAAGTATTTTTCCCTGTAAATTGCTAATACCTCTATTAGTTGTATTAACATATTCTACGACGTAGGCCACACAAGAATATTCTTCAGTTATGAATTGGAAATCTGTGTTTGATTTGACTACGTTGAAAATGAATGGATTAAATGGATTATGCCATTTTTCGCAAAGTTGACGTTTTGGAAAAACTCGAGGTCTATTAATTCCCGCTCTAATAATATTAATATATTCTTCATCCGAAGCAATATCATTTTCAGCCTAAAATGATTGAAAATCATTATATTCGTAATTTTCCAAGTTTTTTCGTATTGCATTATATTTAGCCTTGTAATGTTGGAAACCATCTTCTGTATCGGGCATAGGAGTCAAAATCATGGTTGCTTTGGCTGCCATAAAAGGGGCGTCAAATCGACATTTTTGTTGTTGTCTTGATGCTATACCTTTATAACAAGTAAAAGTATGCTTATGAGTTTGTAATCGGATTTCACCAGAAGCATCCGCAGCGCATACTGATATGAGAAAATCATTTATTTTAATCTCTACCAAGAGCGTCTTCCGGGGCATTAGCTAACCAAGCTAAAATATGCGCGTGTGGACTACGTCTATGTTGGAATTCTATTCTTTTGAAATAATGCAAAATTCTATATTTTTTAAATGGACTGTGCCTTTTCGACTGCAATATTTTCAAAAGAACATTGACTAACTTATTAAAGTATATAGCGCATGTCACATCTTTATTAATAAGATTGCTTTTTTCAATAAAATGCAAATCTGCAGCTTCTTCAGCCGACAGAGACCCTTTATTTTTCAAATTATGCAACAATTTTAATAATGTAGGCCATCCAATTTCATTAGCGTTTATGGTAAAGAAAACGGTTGGCTTACCATATTGTCGAATCATGGCAAAAAGATCTCGTTTTCTTTCTGCCCAATAGTATGCTGAATTCGGGATTGAGCGAAGAAATGCCAAATTAGTTTCAATGCAGCCATGAATATAATCAGCAGATTGTATTTGCTCTTTAGTTATTGTAATCCCTTCACCTACATGCTTGAATGCGATACCAAGAGAATCCTTAATTCTAATTCTCATTATTTCCATAGCCATGTATAATAAGTGTTGAGGGGTTACTCCTCGTCTATCAGATCTCCTAAGTTCACTCGTTGCCATCATGAAGGGTGTGACTGACAAGCCACGGTGGATTTCTCTGAATTGACCCAAATATATTTGCGGAAATGATAATTCTTCAGCGTACTCGTCAAATAGCAAACTCTTTGGAATCATGCCTAGAAATAAAAGAAAATGTTTGTTTTGTATTTTCTTTATCAATCAATTTCAATAATGAAGCATGAAAATGAAAATAAAAAATTACCTTCTCCCGGAGCGATTCTTAAATAAATATCGTCATTCCACATTAATGTTTGCTGTTGTGCCATTAAACTTTCATCAATAGGTATATGTTCTAAAATATCATTGTCTCCATCTTCATCAAACATAATTTCATCTTCAACGTCATAACTTCCATCGTTCAAAAAATTATCATCAACTGAAACGCCGTATGATTGGTAAAGAGGAGTATCTTTTAAATATCGTAACCAAACCTTTATATTTCTTTTCTTGACGATACCATATACGTAGCTGGATTTGTGAATTTTCTTTCTTTTAATATGAACTGTTATGGCATGATCATCATCCACATGTCTTGGTAACAAATTCACCATTGTATTTACTTCTATAGGAACATTTATCACCTGTCCGTAAATTCCATATTGGCAGTGAACATGCCGAAGCCTACGAATTTGCATAAATGGAATCCTTGGAGATATAAGCCTTTCAGTTACCAACTCGAAAGGAAAGTCTTTAAGGCAGTCTGGAACTGGTGGATACTTGAATCCATTGTAAACAAATAGTGGTGGGACACGTTGCTTTTGAATTGCTGTAAAGCAAGTAGAACATACTTTTATTTCCTGTATGTTAATGTCTGAGAGCAATGTTCTTATAAATACAATATTTCGAGTTGTATCATTATTCCGCAAATACTTCAAATCATTTTTAAGCCACAGTCTATCAAAAATGTCACAAACATAACCAAATTCATTTTCAACAAAATCTTTTTCAAATTGACGATGAGCAGAGGAATTCTGTTCAAACGCAGAGTATGTTTGAATAAGTGTATTAGGTGAAGATGGGTCAACAACTTGCAATAGAGAATGCCTTTCTTGTACACTGGCTTCGATAGGATCGTTTTCTTCAATTTGAGAACTATTGATAACTGGTGGTACATATGGAATATTTCGGGTGGACGGGCCTGCAATTTGTGAAGTATGGATGACAGGTGCTACATATGGTACATATCGGGTTGATGGGCCTGCAATTTGTGAAGTATGGATTATAGGTGGTACATATGGCACATGTCGGGTGAACGGGCCTGCAATTTGAGAACTATGAATAATCTGCGATACATTGGTCCGATCAGGAATAGTTGGTGTTAATAAATGTGACGTTCTTATTTTATCTCAATAATGTTTACATTTTTCAATGTTTTTTTTGTATTTTTATATCTTTTTCTCCTGTATAATTCATTTCTGAATCAGAAGTATTTTGTGAAGAATGAGCAGCATCAATAGACAGAGCAGCCATTTTTTTCTTTTTATTTTCTCTGTACCATTTATACTTTTCACTATTTTTTTGTAATCTTTCTTCTTTTATCTTCTTATCATCACACGTGTCATCAATCACGAATGGATCTTCGCAGGAAAAAATTTTTTGTGTCCGTATATAATATTGCCTACATTTAGCCCCTTTTTTGCAGTTATCAAAATGTGACAACATTGATAAACCGATAACATAATTCTCATTATAAATTATAATATTATATTTTATTATATTAATTATAATTAAAATAGTTAAATACATTAATAGTTAATAAGTTATTAAAAAACACAATATCGTAATTTAAAATTTAAAAATACACAATTCATTGAGTATACAGTATAAATGTACAACATATTTAGGTGGAACATTATTTTAAATTTTCAATCTTTAGCTGTAAAAGGTAAATTATATAATACAATTTTAAATTTGATAAATATTTTCAAAATTCGAACTAATACCCAGATAGCAATTGTGAAATGATATTATTATTATTACAGTACACAAATATTGTTATAAAAATAATGTTATTATAATAACATAACTATCCAACTAACATAATATTTTTACATTATAAATTATAACTAAAATAAATAAATATATTAATAGTTAATAAATTTAATAATACACAATTCAAAAAAAAACACAATATTCATTATTCACTTACGATCGTCATTTAAAAGATACAATTCAACAATATATTAAGAAATTAATTTTCTTTTAGCACTATAAGAATGATCGTCATATGAATGAACATTTAAAACACTTGTATTATTCAGTAAGGATTTTCTTATTATATTACCTTCACTCGACGACAATTGATGAAATTCAAGTTTATTATTTTTTTTTTTAGTAAAGAAACGTGGTTGTTTTTCAATATTCTTTTTATGTTGATTGTATTTATATCTTCTGTTTGCATAGGTTTTGATTCGTTTGTAAGTAATTCAATAATTTTATTGCGATGTTTTAAAATATGTTTTTTGTGTACTGTAATAATAATAATATCATTACACAATTGCACAATTTTATTATATAATTTAACTTTTACAGCTAAAGATTGAAAATTTAAAATAATGTTCCACCTAAATATGTTGTACATTTATACTGTATTCTCAATGAATTGTGTATTTTTAAATTTTAAATTACGATATTGTGTTTTTTAATAACTTATTAACTATTAATGTATTTAACTATTTTAATTATAATTAATATAATAAAATATAATATTATATTTATAATGAAAATTATGTTATCGGTTTATCAATGTTATCACATTTTGATAACTGCAAAAAAGGGGCTAAATGTAGGCAATATTATATACGGACACAAAAAATTTTTTCCTGCGAAGATCCATTCGTCATCAATCTTCCTTTTTCTGGGATTTTCTTCCTGCGAATCACTCGAATTCTCTTTTTTTTTCCATATTTGAGAGAAATCTAAAATGGAAAATCATACTGCAGTATGTTTCAAATAAAGATAAATATAACAAAACTTTTATTATTTTTGAACATTAACTATGCAATATTTTCAATAAAAGTTTAATTATGCAGGCTTTCCGTAAATCATTAAAATTGTTTAAAAATTCTTCTTTAAATATTTTAAAAATGTATAATAAAAATTTACGAATTTTAATTATACGACACGCAAAACTTTTATTATTTTATAATATTTTTGATGCAATATTTTCAACAAAAGTTAAATTAAATTTCAAATTAAGCTCTCAGTATACAGATTAAAAAGCAACAAAAGGCACGCATGCGATATATATATATATATATTCGCGTGCACGCACTCACACACACACACACACACACCAGCTATAAATATTTTCCTCCACGTGTTTACTTTTATAATATTTTATAATATTTTATATGTAATACATAAACATCGGTACTTCGCAAGGATGAATTAAAATAGTACGGGTAAAATATGAATTAAAATAGTACAAATGGTAGCTATTCAAATTAAACTGACCTTTCCAATTTTTTGATGTGTTTATGCTCTCCTGCAGTCTGCACATGCACGCGCTATGATAAGGCACAATGCTTGCGGCTACCCAAATTGGATAAACTATTTTTATATTGAAGAATATTAACAGTATGTATAAAAGCACGTGCTTACACTACGTGAACTACGTATATACTATATACTAACGCAGGCGGGCGTTGTTGTTTTCCCGTAACTTAGGGTTGGGCAAAATATATCGATATTTGATATTATCGATATTTACCGTTTGATATATCGATATTTTTTGATATTTTAAATAATCGATAGTATCACAGAACAATATAGAATAGACACTCGATCGGCTGTGAGGGTTTACGTATCCCTACGGTATGATGTATTGGACTATAAAAGTTGTACCGTATCCGTAATCTGATAGAACGTTAGCAACGTGTATCCCTCTTTGTTACGGAATTTTTATAAACGATTAACAACGATAAATAATTTATTTTTCATATTTTAAGTATATCAATATTAAATTTTGGTAAAATGAATAAGGATTTTGTTTTAATATAAATTAAAAAGTAAAAACTATAATGTAATTTTACATTGGTTTATTGTTAATGAAATAATATATTGTATTATTATTCTGTTTACTGATAATATTGATATGATTTATTTAAATTATAACATATGCCACGCCCCCTTAGAAACCGTGCTCAAGGCCACAGTCACCCGATTTTGCCAATACACAGAGTGTCTATACCCTGATAGTATCGATATATCAGTTATCAAAGCGTGATAATATAAACAAAAAAATTTAAAAATAGAATATAGAATAAATTACACTCGTTTCTATAAACCCATATAATTTATATATAACAAATATATTGGAATGTACAATGGAAATGAACCTAACCTTATCAATTTATAATTATTTAATCGCTGATCGCTGTGACACTGTTAAACTGTTAATTTATAAGTTATAACATTATTTAGCTTTTCAACAACTTTTTCTGATCGAGTGTTTGTAAATTGTAATTGAAACTAAATATTAATCATGAGTCAGTCAAAAGTTAAAAAGTTTTTCACACAAGTCACAAGCAAATCGAATAAATGTGATTTGTGTTTTAAATTAGTACAAGGATCGAACACAACAAATATGAAAGTTCATTTGCAAAAATGGCATAAGCAAGCATATCAAAGTTTGGAAGCTAAATTAACACCTCAAGTAGTCAGATCACAACATTGTGATGTAAGTATCAATAATTATACTGTATCATTAGGATATGTACATAAAATATTAAAGTATGAATTTAATATTGTTAATATACCTACTGGCTACTATATAGGTGAGTGTGGATAATGACTTGGATGTAACTACCAGCATGGATGTAGATTCTTCTATGGTATCTAGGTCTACCATTCAAAAAACTATTATATCAAGTTTTAGCGCCATATCTGGATTTAAAGGTAATTCTTTTTTAATTGTAATTTGTTAAATTATTATGCTGAGTGATTTAAATTTGCATTTTCAAATACTTTATTATTTAAAATAATTAGGTACTAAGTAAATTTATTGGTAAAAGATTTAATAATTATTTTTATTATATTTATTTATTTTTATATTATTTAATATTAATATTATATTATACTTGTATACATATAAGTATAGTATATTATAGTATATTTATTTAGTAAACAATTTAATTATGAACAACAAGCAGCTTTTTTGCAATAAAACTAATTATAATTTCTGACTCTTATATAAATTATTCTTATAAAACATATTATTAAAAACATTTTAAATATACGGTTGTCGGTTATTCCTAGAAATTATCAACTTAGTCATTGACAATAAAAATAAAGAGTTTTTCATGAAGCTCCTCGAATGGCATAATAAAATCTATTGACTTAATTTATATTTGATTATCCTGCCACTTCATTTTAACTAATATTTTAATATTAATTTGTATTATAGAAGGAGGACAAAATCATACCACAGTTACATCATCGCTGGTTTACATGATTGTAAAAGACAATATGCCTTTAAAAACCGTTGAAAAAAAAGGTTTCCAGAATTTTATAAAAAAAACATTACCTCTATATAAATGCCCAAGTAGGCGATCAATTACAAGAATGATTGACACCAAATATGATGTTGCTAAAAGTGTATTTTTAAATCAACTCCTTACAACTGAGTATGTTTGTCTGACATGCGATATTTGGACAGAGTCACATACAACAATGTCATATTTAGGAGTCACTGTTCACTATTTAGGTAATAATAATAATGTTTAAAATATATTTTCACTAGTTTTTTTTACTATACATAAATATGTAAACATTTATTTTTCAGGTGGAGTAACATTAATGTCAGCTACACTGAACATGAGGAGTCTACAAGAAGGTCACACTGCAGCCTATTTGTCTTCAGTGTTGCTGGAGATATGTGACGAGTGGCAAATTCCTCTTACAAAAATAACTGCTGTAGTCACTGATCATGCAGCAAATATAATTAAGGCGGTGAAGGACACATTTGGACAGAAATAATCAATAGGTTGCTTTGCTTGCTCACCAACTTAACCTCGTTGTACAAAGTGCCCTTGATGATGCTGTCAGTTTTAAAACTATTATGACTAAGGTTAAACAAATTGTAGCGTATATTAAATCTAGCGTTAAGGCGTCTGATTTGCTTAGGAAATTTCAATTAGAGTCTGGTACTAGTGAGGATAAAATTTAAAAAATGAAACAGGAATGTCCCACTAGATGGAACTCAGCCTTTTATATGTTGGAACGTTTTATTCTATTGTCATAAATAATAGCTAGAGTTCTCTTTCAACTCGATACAGCTCCTCAGAATTTAACATCACTCGAAATTAAAGGAGTCTATAATTTTGTTACAACCTTTTGAAGAAATAACTAGAGAGATTGCAGGAGAGAAGTTTATGACAGCAAGTAAAATTATTCCAATTCGAACTTTATTAAAAAAAAATTTAGAGTCGCACATCATCAGTGTAACAAATGAGGGTAAAATGTTACAACAACGATTAAAAATTGAATTCTATCAAAGATTCCACGATGTAGAGAAAGAAACATTACTGGCCATTTGTACAATTTTGGATCCCAGATTTAAAAGGGTTCATTTTCAACGTCCTCTTTCTGCAGCAAATGCAATTGGTTTAATTGATGCAGAAATAAGAAAAGCTACTAGAACATATAGACCGGAAAATACTAGTGTAGGTGAAGTTTCAACTGAAGAAAATAAAATTAGTTTATGGGGAGAGCATGATGCTATGGTTAATACTGAAAATGTTCAATATAATGATGATGAGGTTAACTGTGAAAAGAGATTATACCTCCAACAACCTATAATTGATCGCCATCATTTTACCTTCGACGTTCGTCGGGGGTCCCCGTTACAATAAAGGCTGTTATCACGACGCTATTTCCATTGTGCGAAAATTCGGTAAGCCTGATCTCTTCATTACTTTTACATGCAATCCTCGGTGGCCAGAGATCACAGAAAACCTAGGGAGATACACTCTAGCAAACGACAGGCCCGACCTGGTGGCCAGAGTGTTCCACGTCAAACTCAAGGCTCTTATGCATGACCTAAGTCGGTAGGAATTTTGGTAATGTTGACACTGTTGAATTCCAGAAACGCGGATTGCCGCACTCGCGCATACTCATCATCTTAGGAGAGGACAGCAAGTTGCTCGACGCACAGGACGTCGACAACATTGTGTGCGCCTCCTTGCCAGACCCGGAGACTGATCGGCGTCTGTTTGACTGCGTGACGTCGCACATGATTCACGGACCGTGTGGTCAACTAAACCCCAACAGTCCATGTATGGTAGACAACAGTTGTTCAAAGAAGTTTCCGAAACAGTACTGTGATGAGACGGTTTACGTCTCTGATGGCGGCTACCCCATGTACCGCCGTCCGAACAATGGTCGTGTGGCTCTTGTCAGACAACGAGAGGTCGGTAACGAGTTTGTCGTTCCATACAACCCGTATCTTCTGGCCAAATATGACGCTCACATCAATGTTGAGATGTGCTCCACCATTAAGAGCGTTAAGTACATTTATAAATATGTTTACAAGGGACATGGCTCAGCTACTTTGGCCTTACAGGACGGAGATGAGGTGTTAAGGTAAGCAGATTCAATAATTTATTGTTTTCATACACAGAGTCTTTAATACTATTATAGCTTTCATTGTTATTCTAACATTGTATAAATTAATAATAATTACATTGACCATGTAGGTACATTTTTATAACCTTTTCATTTATACTTTGCTTAATGATTAAATGCTGTACAGAGACTAGATAATATTTCAATTGTTCAGTTAGTATTTAGCACTACACTTACCCGTACACCTACATAAAGATATGCACTAATATTTTACTACTTCACTTACATACACATAAGTACATATTTTTTAGAGTTTACAACTTTTTACAAACTATTCATTACCGTATATTATATTATATATTATACAACTATTTAAATTGTACACCGATAGCACAACAGATTGACTTAAATCTATAATTTTGTTGAGGGGGTGGGGTGTTGGGTTGTATATATGTAATTCATTACAGATTAAACGATTAATGTACAACAGTTGTGTTCATACATTTATACTGTATACCTACATAACTACATTAATTAACTTATTTTACATAATATCATGTATGTTTAAATTTGGCAAAATATATCATTTTTACTTATAAAAAGATTCCACTCAATCCATTTTAATGTGTTTAGGTATAATTAATAATTTGTTCACAATATTGTTCTTAATTTATCAACTGTTATTTAATATTTTATGATTTGCAAGTAGGTAGGTACTTAAGCCATAACTTGATTCATTTTTACTATTTAAATGTGTATAGGAAGGTATATTTAATAACTTCTACAGATTTAATTTTAAACTTCTAACAACGGTTACCTAACAGTTGTTTATTTAAATGTATAATTTTATTGATGAAATAAAAACAACAATCTCTTTACAGTACCTATGTATTTCAATAGCATTCCAGCAGACCTTATTGTAATCACCAATATACAATTTTGAAATAACCATATCTTTACTTTCATTTAAATGTATACATTCTGTTGATAGAGTTACTATATTCAGTCAACTTCAATCGTTTAAATTTAAATTAATTTTTTCAACTTCATTAACTCATTTTTTTTATACAATTAGTACCAATCAATGAAAAACTATTAATATATATATTTGTGATGACCTCCTTTTATAAACATACAATTTATAACATTATTGTTTTTATTATAATACCTTGAATTAATTTTGATTTCAGTTACACCAACTCGCGGTATGTCGGCCCGCCTGAAGCCATTTGAAGGTTGTTTTCGTATGAGATACACAACAAAAGCCACACAATCGTAATACTTCCGGTCCACCTGGAAGACAATCAGACCTTGTACTTTGCTCCCGGACGTGCTGAAGAACGGTTAGACGATGATAACCAACGCCGTACTAAACTAACAGAGTTTTTCAGACTGAACACAAACAGCGAGGTGGCAAGGCAGTACCTGTACCAAGAGATACAGCTACATTACAGTTGGCACCAATCTAGCAGGACATGGTCTAAACGTAGAAATCAAATGGCCAATGAGAGTTTGGCTCGGATGTATGTCGTCAGCCCAATGGATCAGCACCGTTTCCACCTGCACCGATACTTCTGCACCGGAGAGGCCCACGGTCTTTCCGAGACATAAGAACGGTCGACGGGATAGTGCATGAGACATACGGGGCTGCGGCAATTGTACTGGGACTCATAGAAGACGACGAAGCGTGGCATGCGTGCATGCAAGAGTCTGCGACGTTGGACACTCCCGGCCAACTACGGTATCTCTTCGTCACGATACTGGTGCACTGCCAGGCTACGGAACCGCTGAGGTTGTACACGAGCAATGAGGACAGCATGATGGAAGACTTCAATCGGCGTTGGCAAGACGTTGACCGTGCGAGGGCATCGACTATGAAGACCATTGGAGACCTTCTGCGGGTACACGGAAAAACGCTCCACGACTACAATTTGCCCATCCCGGACGACCGTCTACTGGAACCGGAACTGGACAATCAACTGTTCCACGCAATAGACGTGATAGCACGGTGGGCACCACAAGTGGAGGCCCTGAACGCCCAACAGCGAACAGTGTTTGACCGCATCATGGTGGCTGTCGATGACAACCGGGACGTGGCAAAAACATTCTACGTCGATGGACCCGGAGGCACCGGAAAAACAACGCTTTACGGATGCCTAAAATGGGCACTTCAAAACCAACAACAACCACGGGAGGTATTGTGCGTGGATGGCGGCATGACAGTGCACTCGATTGCAGTGGATTGCCGTTTGGTACGCTGACCGACGACGATACATCAAACATCTCCTTGCAATCCATGCGTGCACAGAGGATACGTGATGCGGCGCTCATTGTCTGGGACGAATCGCCAATGTCTCCGGGAACACAGCTAACGGTGGTCGATCGCTTACTCAAGGACATCATGGGAAAACAAACAACGCTGTTCGGGGGCAAACCGGTCCTATTCGCGGGTGACTTCCGACAGATATTGCCCGTCGTCCTCAGGGGGACTAGAAGCGCCATCGTCTTGGCGTCAATCAAACAAAACACTTTGTGGAGGAACACTTAGAAGTTTGAACTGACTCAAAACATGCGAGCCGGCAACGACGCGGACTTCGCGGATTGGTTGCTGAAGCTCGGCAACGGAAAACTGCCCGTGGTCGATGGTATTGAGGACACGGTCGAAATCCCCAGGGAAATGGTATGTGATATTAATGAATTAGTTGATTTTGTTTATCCATAGCAAATGTCGTTGGCTAACGTCTACAATTTTGCTCGGATAATTATTCTTTATCCCAAGAACGAGGAATGCCGTCAACTCAATCGTCAAGTGCTCCTACGAGTTGTGGGGGCCGAATGGACCTACTACAGCATAGACACTGTGATGGCCGACGACCCGGACGAGGTCGCCAACTATCCCACTGAGTTTCTCAACTCTCTGGAAATAAACGGCCTCCCGCCTCCCGTACGCATTGACCCTCAAGGTCGGTGCCATAGTCATGTTACTAAGGAATCTCGATTCAAGTAGACAACTGTGCAACGGTACGAGGCTGGTAATCACCGAACTGCGGCGATACAACTTCAAGGCGAGGATGTTGTCCGGTAGCGGCGACGCACCGGACGACGTAGTCATACCTGCTATCCCGGTCACTTCAGGCAGTGAGGATGATCTGCCATTCCAATTGAAGCGACTACAGTTTCCGGTACGGTTGTCGTTCGCGATGACCATCAATAAATCCCAGGGTCGAACGTTTGACGGGGTGGGTTTACATCTGCCGTTGCTCGTGTTCACTCACGGACAATTGTACGTTGCGTTTTCACGAGTGAGAAGCGCTCTATCCGTCAAATTCGGTATGTACGCTGACAGCCACGGTCGGTTTGTCACAAAGAACATTGTGTACATGGAAGTATTACCTCTCGGGGTATAGTCTCGGTGAATTGTCAACAAATAAAATATATCATCAATCTCCAAATTAAATATTTTTTTGTTCACTTTAGTTTTCTCTTCAATAATGAAATATTTTTTTTGAGACTTACTAACCTGAGACTACAGACATACTTACATACAACATTTTTATGTTGTACCGTCATAGATCCATGTGATCCACCGGGGGTAATTGGCCATTGAAGTACCCTAATCCTTAGGGATCCGTATATCTGGGTACTTCATGAACAGTTGAGTGATTGACTGTTCACTGTGGAGAGAACGTACGAGAACTTCCACGTGGTTCTCTCTGGATGCGAATCTGCTGCTAAGCGGGTTCGTAACTAGTGTCGAACGGGTTTTTTTAAATTTTAATAATATAACTTTACTGTATGAATATTTTTACTACTGAATTTTTGTACCATTATATTATGTCATGGTACCTTCATCGTTGTATTTTAACTATTGTATTTTTACCTAATTAATTGCTTATTTTAAAAAAAGTATAATGTCATGTACATAATTGTAATTTGACTATTGCATTTCTTACTAATTAAATGTCTGTATATAAAAAAATATAGTATAATGTGTATAACTGTAATTGAACTATTAAATTGTTTATATAGAAAAAATATAATGTTAAGTACATAAGTGTAATTTTCTTGTTGAATTGCTTATATAACAAATAATTTGTAATTTAACTATTAAATTGTTCATTTAACAAAAAATATAATGTTATGTACATATTGTAATTTAACTATTCCATTTTTTAATAATTACATGTCTGTATGTATGCAAATATATTAGAATGTGTATTATTGCGATTTAACTATTCAATTGTTTATATAGAACAAGTATAATGTTATGTACCTACATCATTGTAACTTTTTAACTAATTATTCTAAACAAGGTTTTATGTATTCATAACGGTTTTACAATCACTGTCAATTCATTTGTTTGTTTGTACAAAATATATTTTATCATTGTAGGTACTATTTCAACTATGTAACTAACACTCGACTTTCTGTTTAAAATATTGTTTACCTACTGTTATTGATTCAATATATTATACATATCATAATAAATCAAACTGTTCAATTACGCACACAATTTGCTAAAGTAAATAAATAATTTTAATAGTATCAATGACATACTGCAGGTTAGTTTAAGTTAAATTATACTTTTAATATACTTTTATTAAAAACGATGGTACCTATGTATACTAAACATATTATATTTTTTAACAAAACAACAAAAATGGCAATGTACCATATTCAAATGGATTTTGATATTGACATCCCTATGATTAATTTTGCTAATTACATGCACTAAATAGCATTGATCGTAAATTTATTTTCTTGGAATTAATTCGGTACTGTAACGTATGTTACATCATTACGTTTATTTTATAAGCATAATAATATGCACATTATTCGTATTATGCGCAGACTATAATAATATATTAAGCCCCTACGGTTTAGGTGACACATATATATTTTATGATTGTAAGGCTCCGGCCAATATCCCTATGTAAGAGAATGGCAGTTCTCCGCGAGTCCATCACGTGCACCTGAACTCCGTACAATCCTACATTTTTGGTAACTTTGTTCGTAAATTGTATCTAAGTTATAATAAATAATTTGTTTGTATTAATAATAATTTAGATCAATCGTTATTTATTTGTAAAATTAAGATCCTAATACCATTCGTGCTCCCGAGCTACGGTAAAAATATATTCAAAAGAATTAATTTCTTCCCTGAATATCTTATATTTCACGGGTCATCCCCGACCACGTTACATATTGGTGGAGGCGCCGGAGCTCTTAAGTAGTTGAAGTTACAGATATTTACGATTGGTTTAGATTTTTATTTTGTTATTAGTTATTAAGTTTAGTTAATTGAAGAGTAGGAAAATAGTAAAATTAAAGTGTAGCCGTCATAGGCGTAAACTGGGGGGGGGGGGCAAGGGGGGGCCACTGCCCCCCTAGAAAAAATTAGGAGGGGCAATGCCCCCTTCAATATTTTACATACCTTCTTCTTTCATAAATACAAAAACAACTGATTATTACTATTACTATACAGTATTTTTTTAAATCTCAATTTTCAATTTTAGTTTATCTACATTAAGTATGTTAATGAATAATTTTACATAGTAATGCGTTGCGACTCATAACCGTAGACACTCGGTCAGTATAGTTGTTCCACAGATTATATAGGTGTATCATGTATAATCTTATATTATAAAATATATTATAATATATTAATATGTAGTGGTTCGGTGAGTATAGCTCATAGAAAAGAGATTAAACAACACAAGCAGTGTTACCTCCAAAGGGAATTATGTGGTGGAGGTCGACTATATGTTGTTGATATTGTACATTTATAGGCGCCTCTTCAAAAAGAAACTCAGTATTTGAGAAAGTTCAAAAAGAGTTAAATGTGTCAAATAGTACTCTTAAATCACTCAGTGATACGAGATGGAGTTGTCGAATTGAATCTATTCGTTCTGTTTTAACAAATTTTAATTCCATTATTTCTACCTTAGAACATATAAACGAAACAGACTCCATTCATGGATCTGATGCAAGTTCATTACTAAAAATATTCAAGATTTTGAATTTATTTTCTGTTTGAAATTAATGAAACAAGTTCTTCAACTAACTAATAGTTTGTCAATACATTTTCAAAAAAAAAATGCTAATTACTCAAGTGTTGGAATTTTAACAAATGCTACTTTATTGGAACTAGAATCACTTCGAAATGATGATAGTTATAAACTTTTTTGGACTAAAACTGAACAGTTTGCTACTAAAGAGGATATTAGATTGCCAGATATTCCTAGAAAAAGAAAAATTCCCTCTAGATTTGGAGGTGGTGAAGCTACAACAATAAACAATATATCATCTTATTTCAAAGTCAGTATTTATTTTCCCGTTTTAGATATTATAATCAATGACATAAAAACCAAATTTGAGGAAAACAATATCACAATACTTAATGCTCTTCAATGTTGTTTGAGCAACAAAAACTGCTCTGATGAAAATATCTTGGAAGTTTGTAACACATATGATATTATAATAGATGATTTTAAGGCAGAGTTAAAGTTATTTAGTAAAATGTGTTTATCAAGTGACATTCCTGAAAATTTTGAAAATCGTCTGAATTTTTTCTTGTCCAAGGACTTAATAGGCTCGTTTGAAAATATGTATAAGATTTTTAAAATATATTTATCGATTCCCATGAGTTCTGCTTCTAGTGAGCGTTCTTTTTCATCTTTACGTCGTCTCAAGACATTTACTAGAAATACTATAGGTCAAGAAAGACTATCTAACATAGCTATTTTAAATATAGAAAATATGTATCCAATGAATTTTGACAAAATTATTGATCAGTTTAGTGCAGAATCAACCCAAAGAGGTAGAAGACTACAATTAATATAAATTTGTCATTTTATTAAGTATAAAGTTAATTGTATACACCTATTTGCTTTTATATAGTCAGTTTTTTGTTAAGAAGTTATATAATATTAAAGTTTTCAATATTTTTAATGAATTTAAGTTTATTTATTTATTATTGATTTATTTCTTACTAGCTAATAGCAATCTTCTACTAATATACAATAAAAGATAATGTTAACGTATAACTGTATAAGTAATTAAAGATAAGTAATATAACAATAATCAATAATATATTGATTATATGTAACCACTAAATGGATGAAATAATATATTTGCCCCCCCTAATAAATTTCCAAGTTACGCCCATGGTAGCCGTGTTAAGAATAATTGAGGTTTTTTTTTTATTATTTAAGAGGATGTCAGCGCACTATTAGTTTTCTCTCTCTAGCCCACGCGCATCATAGACAAAAAGTATGAACGCAGAATCATTTTTTCTATGTTTTAAGTAATCTTAGAGTAAAATTACCTATTACAAAAAAGATAGAGAATAATATTTTTGAGGGAATGTCATATCGATTTTATATTTTATTGTTATTTGACTTTGTATTCGACTTTCAAAATAAACAAAAAAAGTTGTACATTAAAATGATGTTTAAATTGTTTTGAGACAATATTTAAACAAATCGATATGACATTCCCTCAAAAATATTATTCTCTATCTTTTTTGTAATGGGTGATTTTACTCTAAGATTACTTAAAAACATAGAAAAAATGTTTCTGCGTAAATGTGTTTTGTCTATGTTGCGCGTGGGTCAGAGAGAGAAAACAAATAGTGCGCTGACATCCTCTTAAGATGATGATATACATGATATATATTAAGTATTAAGAATAAGAGTAAAAGAATCGAAAGAATTACGGGATTAGAAAATTTATGTATAGGTACCTAATAATTTTAATTTAAATTAAATTTTTTTTTTGTATAGTTACGAGATTTTAAGTTTTAAGAATAGGAGTAAATTACATATTAGTACATAATAGAGAAATTATAAGAAAATTATTTTATTGTAAGTGAACATAAGCAATGTTATATAGCTATATATTAAGAATACCACGTATATAAACTTTTTAAATGAGACACGTAAAATTAATAAGGTAAACACAAGCAAATGTTGAATTGCAATATTCGAAATAGTCTACGAAGTACTAATAAAATAGTAGCAGCAAAATAAAATAGATACTAAAAGGAAATACAATAAGAATATCATACCTCAATTAAGTTATGTACAGCAAGCACAATTACATCAATCATTGTAATTAATAAATTATAAAATGTTCAGTTTTTATAGCTAAGGATTGCAAATTTAAAACAAAGGTTCTCATAAATAGTTCATACTGTAACCAAAAAATCTAAAAAATATATGAACACAGTTATTTTTTACAGACATTTTAAATTCAAATTTGGACGGAATTACATATTAAAAAAACCTAGAATAACTATTTTAGTTATTTTTTTGTGATTGAATAATATTATTTGTAGGTACTTGAAACTTCTAAAGTGTACTATTATATATCTATGATAGTATCACGGTTTTTGTTGATGTATAACGCGTTATAAGTACCTAATGGATATTGTGATATGATTATTTTGGAATTTATTATAGGTACCTATTACCTATAGGTCAAATTTTGGTTTAGTACCATAGATATGTACCTATATAATATGTCTTATACCTAGACTGACATACCGTCTCCTCTCAGAATCGTTTTTCTTATACAATGATAGTACATCGTTGAATTCAAATTTAATATCATCCACTGTATAGTGACCCACTTGTAACCTACTGTACAGCAGAGCGACACCCACTTGCCCACCTTTTTTTAAACTGAGTTAAGTTAATATATTTCTATATGAACTTTTAACTTATCGAGTTAAATTTATAATTTGTTAACTGCTAACTTTTAATTAATCGATCTTGTGTCCTCTTAACTTAATTTAACTTGAGTTAATTATTTTCATTAACATGCCCACCTTTGTTTATGGACTTAAAACTGGTATTAAAACAAAAATTGACCTATAATGGGTACCTATAATAAATTCTAAATTAATCATATCACAATATCCATTATGTACCTACTTATAACGCGTTATACATCAACAACAAACCGTGATACTATCATAGATATATTGTAGTATACTTTAAAAGTTTCCAGTTACCACGAATAATATTATACAGTCATAACAAAATAACTAAAATAGTTATTCTAAGTTTTTAATATGTGATTTCGTCCAAATTTGAACCTAAAATGACTATAAAAATATTACGCACTGAAAATCGTTAGAATGCTATACGGGGAACAAAATTTGATAATGTACTAGAAAAAATTAAAACTGTTGTAATTGTGCTTGCTGTACATAACTTAATTGAGGTATGATATTCTTATTGTATTTCCTTTTAGTATCTATTTTATTTTGCTGCTACTATTTTATTAGTACTTCGTAGACTATTTCGAATATTGCAATTCAACATTTGCTTGTGTTTACCTTATTAATTTTACGTGTCTCATTTAAAAAGTTTATATACGTGGTATTCTTAATATATATTTACCAAGTAAAATTCAAATTTACATTTTTATGTGTTGTAATAAAAAAAATTTGTATGTTTTCATTAGGCAAGCATATTCGATAATAATTTTATTTCTTTTCTCACATTTATTTTATACATTTTATACTATAATTACAATTATTCAGTATTTAACGTTCTTTATATTTTTTTAACTGACTAACATGTTTGTATTCGTTTACTAACTGTCCGTTTTTAATTATTTCTACTACATAAGTTACATCCGATACTCGTTTCATTATTTTAAGCGGGCCGTTGTACCTGTAAGCAAATTTAGATTTTCTATTTTCGTCTTTAATCAGTACTTTTTCGTTTAATTTAAATTTTACCTGTACCTTATTTGAGTCATAATGCTTTTTATTTTTTAAATATCTGTCAGCTAATAATTTTGGGAGTTTGTCTCGAATATTTTTTAATTTTTCTAATTCCAGTAAAATTTCGGGGGATGTTTCTGTACTTATAAAGTTATGATCAAATATGGATTTTGGATTATATCCGTGTAATAGGTAAAACAGCGTGTTTTTCGTTGTATCATTAATTGCTGTGTTATACGCAAATAGTACATATTTTAAGTATAGACTCCATTTTTTTGGTTGTTCCTGTACAAAGTGGCTAATCATATCTATCAAAGTCCCGTTGAACTTTTCTGTCTGGCCTTGGGTCTGGGGACGGTATGCAATTGAATGTGTGTTATTTATATTTAGCGCTTTTAGTAAGTCTTTCACCAATTTATTTGCAAAATGTAAGCCTCGGTCAGAGTGTATTTCGCCTATTGATCCGAATTGTAAAATTATATCTATTAAATATGCGACCGTCGACCTTACGTCAGCGTTTTTGTATGATTTTGCTATAGCGTATTTTGTAGTTGCGCAAGTTCCTACCAAAATATATGAGTAGCCATTGCTTGGTGGATTAATTGGCCCAATATAATCTATTGTAAATCGTTGAAATGGATAGGTTATTAACCAATAATTTTTGGTGATATTAGCATTTGACCATAGGTTGCTTTTTTATCCGATTTTCTTTTTTGACAACTTATGCATGATGTTACATATTTGCGTACGTCTTTATATATAGTGGGCCAAAAATATCGTTGAATAATTTTATTGGTTGTCTTGTCTATGCCTAAGTGTCCTGATAAGGGGTGATCATGGAAATCGTTTAAAATTTCATTTTTACGGTTGTCTGGTAATGCTATTAAATTTATAGATTGCCCCTTAGCTAAATGTTTATACATGAGTATTTGGTTTTCATTTATAAAATAATTTTTTGATTTTCTTATCCATATATGGGCTGAAAGTTCTGGGTTCTGTATTCCTTTAATAATATTTGCACATGTATCATCTCGTAATTGTTCCAGGTGTATATTAATAGTTTTTACTGTGCAAATTGTCAGTTCACTATCCTTTTGTATTTCTTGTTCTATAGTGGTGGTTCAAACACTGGATTTCGGGACATAGCATCGCATACTTGATTTAAGAGTCCTTTTCTATATTTAATTGTTACGTCGTAGTCTATAATTTTACTTTTTAGTCTCTGAATTCTTGTTGATAGTGATTTAATATTGTCTAAATATTTTAACGGAGCATGGTCTGTCCATATCTCTATGTGTGTGCCGTATACATATGGTCTAAAGGTTTCGAGCGCATATACTATTGCTAATAATTCTAGTTCAATTGCACTACATTTCTTCTCAGTGGCAGTGACACGTCGGGAAATGTATGATACGGGATGTAATAATTCGTCACCTTCGTCCTTTTGTAATAAAAAAATTGCAATTCCTATTTTACTCACATCGGTCCATATGACTATTGGTAGGTTTTTGCTGAAATGTTTGAACAACGGTGGGTTTGTTAACTTTTTTTCAAGTATTTTAAATGTTTCTGTGTGTTTATTTAGCCATTTTACCGGGGATTTTTTTGATTCGAAGTGGCCTCTAGTTAAATCGGTTATAGGCGCTACAAATTCAGCGTATCTTGGTATGAACTTTCTAAAAAAATTACATAAACCTAAAAAACTTCTTGTTTGTTTTATATTTTCTGGAATAGGAAATTTATTTATCGCTGCCAATCCCTCCTCATTTGGCTTGACTCCATATTGATTAACGATTTGCTCTAGTATTTTTAACTCAAAATATCCAAATTTACATTTTTTTGGTTTCAATTTAAACCCTGTTTTTCTAATTCGTTATAATAGTTTTTCTAAAATTATAAGTAGCTCTTCAAATGTTTTTGCATAATTTACGATATCGTCTACATAATTAATGGTGCCCAAATAAAGTAGTCCAGGGAGAGCAGCTTTAGAAAACTGTCTTGGAGAATTTTTATATCCAAATGGAAATGTTGCCCATTCATATAAACCAAATGGGGTGATAAATGCTAATTTATATCGGTCTGTTTTACCCAGTAGAATGTTCAGAAATCCCTTATGCATATCCATTATGTTTAAATATTTCGACCCTTCTAGACAACCGAATATTATTTGTATATTCGTGATTGGGAAATTCTGATGAGGTTCTTGTTTGTTTATTTGTCTATATTCGATTACTAATCTTTTTGTCTTATCCGCCTTATTAACTAAAAATGCTGGGCTAGCATATGCTGAATTAGATGGTATAATTAAACCTGCTTTTAAAAGTTCATTGACTTGTCTTCGTAACTCATTTTGTTCCTAACCTTTGAACCTAACCTAACCTAACCTAACCTAACGATTCGACGCAGTCGGATTGCATACGTGATGACGTGACCCGGCCGTCGCACATTGTCCGCTATCCGTCCAAGTCAGATAGCCTACTCCTATTATTATAGCGAATGTCATTCGAGGTGACTGACCTGCTAGACAACCCTAAAAAATACAACGACGATTTATTATTTTTTTACGAAATTTTGAATTTCCGGCGGCAGTAAAGAACGTTGTCGTCGAACGTTGTTGCTTACCGGGCTACCACGTCGAACCACGGTGGTCCTAACCTTATCAGAGTTCCTTATCACACACCCACCAGCTCGAGAGTCGACACTGACGACCAGACCAACAGACCACTGCAGCTTCCGAAATCGAAAACACTCATGACCGACACCTTGTGGTCTGGGGGTATCCCCCAGCGACGCTCGGAGATCTCGTAGATATATATAAAACTGAAATCAAGCAAAAGAGGAAATCTTTGTTACGGTTTGGCTTCGAAACTTCTTATCCAATTGTCATGCAGTTTTTTTTAAATGAAAGAGGATATCACGGAGCAGGTTTTAGGCATAAATAAAGTCCGATAATGTTAGTCAATAATTAGTTATCTATACATATAAAATCCAAATACCACTGACTCACTGATCGCTGTATCTCAAAAACTACTCAACGCACGGACTTATAATTTTGATATTGCTTTCGTGATCGGGTCCAAGTGCTTCATATAGATGCTCAGGAATACCTAAGGCTGTTCTTGTGTCTGTGTAGTTTCGACAGTATAGGAGGATATGTTTAACAGTTAGAGCTTCCCCACAGGTTGTACATGGATCTTCACGTTTCATGAGGTGACGATGAGTAAGCCAGGTGTGTCCAATTCTTAGTCTATTAATTACTACTTCGTGACGTATTTCTGTAAGGTAAGTTGGCCAAGGGTTAATGGAGAGTTTAATTTCATTGAGTTATGTTTGTGAAGAAGCCCAACCATGTTGCCACTTTTGCCGTGTCAGGGAGTGTATGATACCTTTGAAGTCACTCAGAGAACATGTTTGGACCGAGATGGCATCGGGAGAAGTTATGGCTCTTTTGGCATAGATGTCTGCTGTTTCGTTGCCTGGTATTCCAACGTGGCTGGGGATCTATAGCAGCGTAACGATTTGATTATTAATATTTAATAGCGAAATCTGATTTTGGATTATCCTGGATATGGTGTTGGGTTGTTTTATATTCGAGATGCTGTTTAGAGCGCTAAGAGAGTCACTTAGTATTAATGCTTGGACTATCTTTTGTTGTTTGACTATCTCAAGTGCACGTCAGATCGCAAGAGCTTCAGCTGTGTAAATGGAGCAGAAATCAGGGAGTTTGATCATTTTTATTACATTGTTGTAGTATACCGATGCCCCTACTCCTGCTTCAGTTTTAGATCCATCGGTATACAATTTTGTGTGATCCTGGTGGTCTTCCAATATAGAATAAGCCAGATTTCTAAATCTATTGTCCATGGTTTCGCGTTTGATATGTTGTGAGAGATCAATGTTAATGTGTAGTTCCATTGCCCATGGAGGATCAATGGGATGTTCGAGTTTAAGTATATCTGAGCAGTTGAACTCGAAATTATTGAGTTTTATTATGTTTTCGGAGTTTGGGATAATGTTGTTTTGTGCTCTTCTAGCTTTTTGGAGAATGGAGTTTTGCAGTATTTTTAGGTTGAAAGGAAGGGTGTTTGCAACAGTTAAAATGCTTGGAATTGGGCTGGAACGGAATGCGCCTGTGACAAATCTCAGACCCGAGTTGTGGACAGTCTCTATCATTTTGAATGATGACTGTTTAACATCAGAGTGAAGGAAGGCGCCATATTCTAATTTGGAGAGAATAAGGGATTTATATATTTGTTTTAGTGAGGTTCCATTCGCTCCCCAGGAGGTATGTTCTAGTAGCTTGATGATGTTCAATTTTATGAGAGTTGCTCTTCTTATTTCTTTCAAATGGGCCTGCCATGTGTTCTTGTCGTCGAAGATGATCCCAAGGATCTTTATAGTTTTAGAATATGGTATCGGGGAGTTGTTTAAACTTAATTCTAGTTTTTTGTTTTTTTCTGGACCTGGTGAAGGTCTATTTTTAATTTTACTTCAGTTCCTTTATAATTAAACGTTACTAAATTATTTTTTAAATCTAAAATTGTGTTAATTTTTTCATTATGTCCAATCCTATTATTACTGGTGTACATAGATTGTCAACTATTATTATTTTATGATTTATTACTATCGTTCCTATTTTTATCTGAGCCACAGTTGTTCCTAGAATGTTTAGTTTAGAATTGTTCGCCGTATCAAGGTAGAGTTCGCTTTTGGAAGTTAATTTATTAAATGTAATAGTATTTTTGTTTATAACAGTTACACTCACCCCTGTATCTAATAACAACGTAGTAGTTTGGTCATTTATTTTTCCTTGTATTTCTATTTTGATTTTTTCTTTATTATTATCATAATAAGTATAAATAGTATTATTTGTATTTGTATTTTTGACGATATTTAAAGGTATCTTACTGGTAATGTATTGGTGTTCCTGTGCAGACCCAGTTATCTGCGGAACTATTAGTTTTTTTTGTACAAAGGTATTACAGTTTATCTTTATGTGTCCCGGAATTCCACACAGAAAACATATCGGTGGCCCTTGTTGATTTAAATAATTATAATTAGTATGGGAAATTGTTGCCTGATTACTTTGTGTAGGGCGTATTGTGTTGGCTAATTGGTTATTATTTGTATTATTATAATTATAATTTTGATAAAAGTTTGGGGTTTGTCATCTGGTTATTATGTGTGAGATAGTTGTAATTCGGATAAAAGTTTGGTCTTGGATTATTTTGTTAATATTCATTTTGATTATTAAATATAGATGGTTGGTAGTGTTGTTTTCTATTATAAAAGCTGAATCCATTGTTATAGCTAGTTTGCTCTTCGTTCTGATAATTGTTGATACTATTGGGAATGTTATTTTGGGTTTGCCCAAATTTAATTTGACTTATATGATTTTTTAAAACCTCCATTTCTCTAGTCAATTTCTCTACTTCTCCATTTACCTTGTCCTCCGATCTCAATAGATTTGTTACTTCTAGTTTCTCTAGAGTTTTTTTAATGTTTGCGATCGATGTATTATCTGCTAATCTTATTAACTGAAAGGTTTCTTTGGGTACTCCTTTTAGAATGTGTTCACATATATCTTCTTCGGTCATATTTTTGTTTATTTTATAACATATGCCTACTATTTTAATTATGAATTCTTTATATGTTTCTCCTTTTGCTAGTTTCTGATTTTCCAATTTTGCCCTTAGTAAGTGTTTATTTCCTACTAATGTAAATTCTGTTATTAATTCACTTTTGACTTCGTTCCATGTTATATTTTTGTTTTTTGATTTTAGTTGTTCAAAAAATCTTCTGCTGAGTCTTTAAGATATAGTTGTAGAATAATTACTTTGTGTTCAACGTTCCATTCGTTCACGACAGCTATTAGTTCAAATTTTTTTATGAATTTATCTATATCCTCGTTTTCTTTTCCTGAGAAAATGTCGGGTTTATGGTTAAACGCCATTTTTAAACTGTGTTTATTGTTATCCATTATATACTTTTATTCATCGCAACATTGCTTATGTTCACTTACAATAAAATAATTCTCTTATAATTTCTCTATTATGTACTAATATGTAATTTACTCCTATTCTTAAAACTTAAAATCTCGTAACTATACAAAAAAAAAATTTAATTTAAATTAAAATTATTAGGTACCTATACATAAATTTTCTAATCCCGTAATTCTTTCGATTCTTTTACTCTTATTCTTAATACTTAATATATATCATGTATATCATCATCTTAAGAGGATGTCAGCGCACTATTTGTTTTCTCTCTCTGACCCACGCGCAACATAGACAAAACACATTTACGCAGAAACATTTTTTCTATGTTTTTAAGTAATCTTAGAGTAAAATCAACCATTACAAAAAAGATAGAGAATAATATTTTTGAGGGAATGTCATATCGATTTGTTTAAATATTGTCTCAAAACAATTTAAACATCATTTTAATGTACAACTTTTTTTGTTTATTTTGAAAGTCGAATACAAAGTCAAATAACAATAAAATATAAAATCGATATGACATTCCCTCAAAAATATTATTCTCTATCTTTTTTGTAATAGGTAATTTTACTCTAAGATTACTTAAAACATAGAAAAAATGATTCTGCGTTCATACTTTTTGTCTATGATGCGCGTGGGCTAGAGAGAGAAAACTAATAGTGCGCTGACATCCTCTTAAATAATAAAAAAAAAACCTCAATTATTCTTAACACGGCTACACTTTAATTTTACTATTTTCCTACTCTTCAATTAACTAAACTTAATAACTAATAACAAAATAAAAATCTAAACCAATCGTAAATATCTGTAACTTCAACTACTTAAGAGCTCCGGCGCCTCCACCAATATGTAACGTGGTCGGGGATGACCCGTGAAATATAAGATATTCAGGGAAGAAATTAATTCTTTTGAATATATTTTTACCGTAGCTCGGGAGCACGAATGGTATTAGGATCTTAATTTTACAAATAAATAACGATTGATCTAAATTATTATTAATACAAACAAATTATTTATTATAACTTAGATACAATTTACGAACAAAGTTACCAAAAATGTAGGATTGTACGGAGTTCAGGTGCACGTGATGGACTCGCGGAGAACTGCCATTCTCTTACATAGGGATATTGGCCGGAGCCTTACAATCATAAAATATATATGTGTCACCTAAACCGTAGGGGCTTAATATATTATTATAGTCTGCGCATAATACGAATAATGTGCATATTATTATGCTTATAAAATAAACGTAATGATGTAACATACGTTACAGTACCGAATTAATTCCAAGAAAATAAATTTACGATCAATGCTATTTAGTGCATGTAATTAGCAAAATTAATCATAGGGATGTCAATATCAAAATCCATTTGAATATGGTACATTGCCATTTTTGTTGTTTTGTTAAAAAATATAATATGTTTAGTATACATAGGTACCATCGTTTTTAATAAAAGTATATTAAAAGTATAATTTAACTTAAACTAACCTGCAGTATGTCATTGATACTATTAAAATTATTTATTTACTTTAGCAAATTGTGTGCGTAATTGAACAGTTTGATTTATTATGATATGTATAATATATTGAATCAATAACAGTAGGTAAACAATATTTTAAACAGAAAGTCGAGTGTTAGTTACATAGTTGAAATAGTACCTACAATGATAAAATATATTTTGTACAAACAAACAAATGAATTGACAGTGATTGTAAAACCGTTATGAATACATAAAACCTTGTTTAGAATAATTAGTTAAAAAGTTACAATGATGTAGGTACATAACATTATACTTGTTCTATATAAACAATTGAATAGTTAAATCGCAATAATACACATTCTAATATATTTGCATACATACAGACATGTAATTATTAATAAATGGAATAGTTAAATTACAAAATGTTATTCTAGTACTCTGCTCATATAAGCTTTAAAATTTAAATAGTTAGCACAATATTCTGCACTTTACACAGTCTCTCTTTAAAATTATCCCGTCTACAAAATATAAATCATTTGTAAATCTAAAGACTTAATTGAGTACCTAATAGATAATTGTTCTAAAAGAGCGACGTGCCCTGTCGCCAGCTCACTAGTATCGACCAAAAATATTATGTGAGTAAATCTAAAGACTTAGGTAATTGAGTACCTAATAGATAATTGTTCTAAAAGAGCGACGTGCCCTGTCGCCAGCTCACTAGTATCGACCAAAAATATTATGTGAGAAATAAAAAACTAATGTTTCAAGTAACGGATAATCATACTCTTTGGCTTAGTGTGAATATCTGGACATTATAATTGCGGAAAGGTGTTAAGTGTACGTATCGGCCACTGTTGCTAGATCCCGGATGGGTGACCACCCGGCATTTTTAGCAACAAATAGTTGCCACACATACTAACGTGTTTTAACCAACCGTTACTACTCACTACAAACAACCTACAAGCAAAAAAACTATCTAATGGTCAAAGTTGCTGGGCTCAAGCTCAAAAAAAAAAATCATTCATTCAAAAAACCTTATTACGAGATGTACAATACTAATAAGTTATATTAGATAGACATGCCCGGTTAGTCATTAGGTTAGATCAAAAATAATATTTATATAATTTTTGTCGTTAAAAGTATATAATTGTGTTAGTCACAATTTTGTGCAAATGATATCGGCTTCTATTTTCTGTATACAATTATACAAATTACAGAAAATCATTAAAACAGAAATATTATTACAAAAGAGAGACTGTCGTGACTTGTGTTACAGTTGTGTCTTAAATTTACTTTTTATATAGAAAACTTAAAGGTGGGCTGAAATATTCAAATCAGAGTATTTAGGTTAGATTCTTAATATAGATACATAAGATACATAATTAAAAAAAAAGAATTATAATAATATACATATTATAGTGTTAAAAAAAATAAAAAATATTATAAAATAATAATATTAGGTAATAATAATAATAGATTTAAATAATATTATGCAAAGATAATTTGATATGTATCCATAAAAATGTCAAAGACACGTGGCATATATGTGCTTCAAATTGTTTACGCGAGCAAGTGAGCTAGGTATGGCTCCATCTGTAATATTTGGTATAAGCTTAAGGTGTCAAAAATCAAAGGAAAAACTTGATAATCAAACACTTAAGTTCGGCAACCGACTCAAGATCTTTTTATTCAAAGTGTCCTAATAAGTCATAAGAGGGTTAATTAGGTAAACCTATTTAGGTTAGTGGATCCAATGGTGATGATAGACGACTATCATCACTGGTCGTGAGCTTTGCAATGATCTTTTCCTACTAACTATCAAGGTATTCGATATTGTAAACATAACAATGAAAGAAAATATTTAAATAATGGTTATTTTAGGTTAGGTTAGGATAGGAGAGGAAATTAGACGTTAACTAATTATCATAGTTTTTAACACGGTCTTAAAGACTGCCAGCTAGAGTTGTACCAGTATAATTAAAAACTTAAATACAGCCAACTTTAATTAATGATTTTTTTACCACAACGAACTACTAATCATATGTATTTTAAAATATAATAAAATATAATTTTATTAGGTTTTTATAAGATTTTAAATACTTATTAGTTTTTAAATATAAAATGTATAACTTAATATTATTTTAAATTAAACTTTATTTTATGTCCTTCATAAATTACAATCACATGGTAGAGTCCGTAAAAGACCTTTTTCTCATTTAATTATTTTGCATCCTTAATAAATTAAATTCATTTTTATGCGTTTTCTAATACATATATTACAAAAGTGATACACCTCTGATCATAATAACTATTCGTTTATTATAATGTAAGCAATACCTAGTATTTGGGTTGTAGTTAAAATGTTCCTTCCAGCGTATTCTTTTGTTTAGTGTTAATTCACATGGGTTCCTCGTAAACTAATTTTTTCGATTCATTTGACTCTAGTAGATCTTTTTGTACAAACGTTTTTAAACGAGCTATTTAATCATTGATACCTATGTGTTCTGATTGTATAATTTTTTCTAAATTTTGTTTTTGGTTTTGTAAAATGCATTTGCCTGCGGGCGCCAACACTCCCCTTCAATTTTTTTTTAGGAACTAGACTCTAGTAGAATTTTTTGGACACACATGTTTATTGATTACCTTCAGGTGCCCTTTGTATTATCATTCTTTAATCAGCTTATCATCGTCAGTTGTTTTTCTGTTTATGAATCTGAAGATTGTAGTTTGAACTCATTGATATGTGTTCTGATTGTATAATTTTTTCTAAATTTTTTTTTGGTTTTCTAAAATGCAATTGCCTGCGGGCCCCAACACTCCCCTTCAATTTTTTTTTGAGGAATTTGACTCTAGTTGAATTTTTTGAACAAACTTGATTATTGATTATCGTCATTGTCAGTTGTTTTTCTGTTTTGGGTTCTTTACATTTTAGTTTGAACCCTTCAATATGTGTTCCTATTGTACGATTTTTTCTAATTATTTTTTTGGTTTTCTAAAATGCAATTGCCTGCGGGCGCCAACACTCCCCTTCAATTTTTTTTTTAGGAATTAGACTCTAGTAGAATTTTTTGGACACACATGTTTATTGATTACCTTCAAGTGCCCTTTGTATTATCATTCTTTAATCAGCTTATCATCGTCAGTTGTTTTTCTGTTTATGAATCTGAAGATTGTAGTTTGAACTCATTGATATGTGTTCTGATTGTATAATTTTTTCTAAATTTTTTTTGGTTTTCTAAAATGCAATTGCCTGCGGGCCCCAACACTCCCCTTCAATTTTTTTTTGAGGAATTTGACTCTAGTTGAATTTTTTGAACAAACTTGATTATTGATTATCGTCATTGTCAGTTGTTTTTCTGTTTTGGGTTCTTTACATTTTAGTTTGAACCCTTCAATATGTGTTCCTATTGTACGATTTTTTCTAATTATTTTTTTGGTTTTCTAAAATGCAATTGCCTGCGGGCGCCAACACTCCCCTTCAATTTTTTTTTTTAGGAATTAGACTCTAGTAGAATTTTTTGGACACACATGTTTATTGATTACCTTCAAGTGCCCTTTGTATTATCATTCTTTAATCAGCTTATCATCGTCAGTTGTTTTTCTGTTTATGAATCTGAAGATTGTAGTTTGAACTCATTGATATGTGTTCTGATTGTATAATTTTTTCTAAATTTTTTTTGGTTTTCTAAAATGCAATTGCCTGCGGGCCCCAACACTCCCCTTCAATTTTTTTTTGAGGAATTTGACTCTAGTTGAATTTTTTGAACAAACTTGATTATTGATTATCGTCATTGTCAGTTGTTTTTCTGTTTTGGGTTCTTTACATTTTAGTTTGAACCCTTCAATATGTGTTCCTATTGTACGATTTTTTCTAATTTTTTTTTTTGGTTTTCTAAAATGCAATTGCCTGCGGGCGCCAACACTCCCCTTCAATTTTTTTTTTGAGGAATTTGACTCTAGTTGAATTTTTTGAACAAACTTGATTATTGATTATCGTCATCGTCAGTTGTTTATCTGTTTTGGATTCTGGACATTTTAGTTTGAACTCTTTAATGTGTTTTCCTACTGTAAAATGTTGTCTAAATTTTTTTTTGGTTTTCTAAAATGCATTTGCCTGCGGGCGCCAACACTCCCCTTCAATTTTTTTTTTAGGAATTTGACTCTAGTTGAATTTTTTGAACAAACTTGATTATTGATTATCGTCATCGTCAGTTGTTTTTCTGTTTTGGATTCTGGATATTTTAGTTTGAACTCTTTAATGTGTTTTCCTAATGTATAATTTTGTCTAAATTTTTTTGTTGGTTTTCTCAAATGCATTTGCCTGCGGCCGCCAACACTCCCCTTCAATTTTTTTTCTTGGAATTTGACTCTAGTTGAATTTTTTGTATAGACTTGAATATTGTTAACAAGCAGGTGCCCTCTGTATCATCATTCTGTAATGAGCTAATCATTGGCAATATTGTTTTTTCAGTTTAAGATTCTTTACATTTTATTTTGAACTCTTCAATATGTGTTCTAAATTTATTTTCCAGCCAGCCACACCACACGGCAGCCGCACCAACTCCATCACACGTCAACACCGGCCACAGTCAGCCGGACCCCACACACAAAGGGTATAGACTTGTATATTGATAACCTGCAGGTGCCCTCTGCATTATCATTCTGAAATGAGCTAATCATTGGCAATATTGTTGTTTCTGTTTAAGATTCTGGACATTTTATTTTGAACTTTTTAATGTGTTCTCTTACTGTATAATTTTTTCTAAATTGTTTTTTTTGGTTTTCTAAAAGTGTCTTATAATAAAGTTTACATTGCAGTTATTAAAACATGGTTTTTCTTTTTAAATCAATAAAAGTAATGTTCACGGAATCGTCAACATGGCTATCCTGACGTGGGGGCACTTAAATAGTGTAATACATACACGAATGCGTTACCTATTTATATGTCCCTAAAAATTCAACAGTTATTATTATATTTATTTATATTTTGCATATAGGCAGGTACAATACAAGACTCTAATTAAAATCACATTTATTTTTATTTTTTCGAACACAATGTTTCAAAAATTATTAATTAATATATAATTTATTGGTATAGTATTAAATAAGTTAATGAAATAAAATAAACATTCCTACTATAATTATTAGTAATAATAATAAATTCATGTATAAATTATTAAAATACAAACGAACAAACGAAAAACGATTCTGAGCAAAGACAGTTATAAATAATATAGTGATTAAAGTAATTTATTTTACTATTAGGAATTATTAGTACGCAACAGTAGGTTAAAACAGATTTTGTGGACAAATTCCCGTTTTATTTTAATTTTTCTTTTGTTTTTCACTTTTGAAAACTACTATAAACATTTTGTCAAAATGTCATGTATCTACGGTCATTTATTTAAGAGTTGCACTAAAACCAAAATTGTTTTTTTCGAAAACAGATTTTGTGTACAAATTCCAGTTTTATTTTAATTTTTTCTTTTGTTTTTCACTTTTGAAAACTACTATAAAAATTATACTTTTGACCCCCACAGGACCAAAATTCCATTAGATGGATAATTATGAACGTTTAGATGTATTTTATAAGGATTTCGCAGAATTTCTGGCAGCGTAATCATACATTAGTACATAACACATATTACGTATATATTCATATTCACAACTAAGTTATTAAATTAATTTGGATGGGGTAACCTCGTTTAACTACATTTACGATACTAAAAAAGTATTTTATGATTGACTATCAATTATCATGATAATAATAATGAATATTGAGGGGGGAAAGTTCGCAGAGTAGTCAAGTGCCTACCATGACTACCCTGTGAGCACCACTGTGTATATTATTTTATATTATACAATTGAGGTACTTTATGAAACACATTTATATCATATTGAAATCAATTCGATTATAATTGTTGAGTTCAACGAATAGAACAATTTAACTAACCAAAAAACCTAATTAAACACAAACTTATTTTAAAAAGTTTTTTTTTATATAAATATCAAAAAAAAAAATAGACCGCTTGGCCACTCCGTCCCCCATATTATACGATTATTATACCTGTTAGGTATTATAGGGTATTACCACTGGGTGTCCTAACTAATCGCATGATTCATGTTAACATTTTATTATTCACTTACCAAACCTACTTATTGTACAAAAATTAATGTATAGATTGTAGATTTATATCAATAAAAAAAAAAATTAGGAATTTGACTCTAGTTGAATTTTTTGAACAAACTTGATTATTGATTATCGTCATCGTCAGTTGTTTTTCTGTTTTGGATTCTGGATATTTTAGTTTGAACTCTTTAATGTGTTTTCCTAATGTATAATTTTGTCTAAATTTTTTTGTTGGTTTTCTCAAATGCATTTGCCTGCGGGCGCCAACACTCCCCTTCAATTTTTTTTTTTAGGAATTTGACTCTAGTTGAATTTTTTGAACAAACTTGATTATTGATTATCGTCATCGTCAGTTGTTTTTCGGTTTAGGATTCTGGACATTTTAGTTTGAACCCTTCAATATGTGTTCCTATTGTACGATTTTTTCTAATTTTTTTTTTTGGTTTTCTAAAATGCAATTGCCTGCGGGCGCCAACACTCCCCTTCAATTTTTTTTTTGAGGAATTTGACTCTAGTTGAATTTTTTGAACAAACTTGATTATTGATTATCGTCATCGTCAGTTGTTTATCTGTTTTGGATTCTGGACATTTTAGTTTGAACTCTTTAATGTGTTTTCCTACTGTAAAATGTTGTCTAAATTTTTTTTTGGTTTTCTAAAATGCATTTGCCTGCGGGCGCCAACACTCCCCTTCAATTTTTTTTTTAGGAATTTGACTCTAGTTGAATTTTTTGAACAAACTTGATTATTGATTATCGTCATCGTCAGTTGTTTTTCTGTTTTGGATTCTGGATATTTTAGTTTGAACTCTTTAATGTGTTTTCCTAATGTATAATTTTGTCTAAATTTTTTTGTTGGTTTTCTCAAATGCATTTGCCTGCGGCCGCCAACACTCCCCTTCAATTTTTTTTCTTGGAATTTGACTCTAGTTGAATTTTTTGTATAGACTTGAATATTGTTAACAAGCAGGTGCCCTCTGTATCATCATTCTGTAATGAGCTAATCATTGGCAATATTGTTTTTTCAGTTTAAGATTCTTTACATTTTATTTTGAACTCTTCAATATGTGTTCTAAATTTATTTTCCAGCCAGCCACACCACACGGCAGCCGCACCAACTCCATCACACGTCAACACCGGCCACAGTCAGCCGGACCCCACACACAAAGGGTATAGACTTGTATATTGATAACCTGCAGGTGCCCTCTGCATTATCATTCTGAAATGAGCTAATCATTGGCAATATTGTTGTTTCTGTTTAAGATTCTGGACATTTTATTTTGAACTTTTTAATGTGTTCTCTTACTGTATAATTTTTTCTAAATTGTTTTTTTTGGTTTTCTAAAAGTGTCTTATAATAAAGTTTACATTGCAGTTATTAAAACATGGTTTTTCTTTTTAAATCAATAAAAGTAATGTTCACGGAATCGTCAACATGGCTATCCTGACGTGGGGGCACTTAAATAGTGTAATACATACACGAATGCGTTACCTATTTATATGTCCCTAAAAATTCAACAGTTATTATTATATTTATTTATATTTTGCATATAGGCAGGTACAATACAAGACTCTAATTAAAATCACATTTATTTTTATTTTTTCGAACACAATGTTTCAAAAATTATTAATTAATATATAATTTATTGGTATAGTATTAAATAAGTTAATGAAATAAAATAAACATACCTACTATAATTATTAGTAATAATAATAAATTCATGTATAAATTATTAAAATACAAACGAACAAACGAAAAACGATTCTGAGCAAAGACAGTTATAAATAATATAGTGATTAAAGTAATTTATTTTACTATTAGGAATTATTAGTACGCAACAGTAGGTTAAAACAGATTTTGTGGACAAATTCCCGTTTTATTTTAATTTTTCTTTTGTTTTTCACTTTTGAAAACTACTATAAACATTTTGTCAAAATGTCATGTATCTACGGTCATTTATTTAAGAGTTGCACTAAAACCAAAATTGTTTTTTTCGAAAACAGATTTTGTGTACAAATTCCAGTTTTATTTTAATTTTTTCTTTTGTTTTTCACTTTTGAAAACTACTATAAAAATTATACTTTTGACCCCCACAGGACCAAAATTCCATTAGATGGATAATTATGAACGTTTAGATGTATTTTATAAGGATTTCGCAGAATTTCTGGCAGCGTAATCATACATTAGTACATAACACATATTACGTATATATTCATATTCACAACTAAGTTATTAAATTAATTTGGATGGGGTAACCTCGTTTAACTACATTTACGATACTAAAAAAGTATTTTATGATTGACTATCAATTATCATGATAATAATAATGAATATTGAGGGGGGAAAGTTCGCAGAGTAGTCAAGTGCCTACCATGACTACCCTGTGAGCACCACTGTGTATATTATTTTATATTATACAATTGAGGTACTTTATGAAACACATTTATATCATATTGAAATCAATTCGATTATAATTGTTGAGTTCAACGAATAGAACAATTTAACTAACCAAAAAACCTAATTAAACACAAACTTATTTTAAAAAGTTTTTTTTTATTTAAATATCAAAAAAAAAATAGACCGCTTGGCCACTCCGTCCCCCATATTATACGATTATTATACCTGTTAGGTATTATAGGGTATTACCACTGGGTGTCCTAACTAATCGCATGATTCATGTTAACATTTTATTATTCACTTACCAAACCTACTTATTGTACAAAAATTAATGTATAGATTGTAGATTTATATCAATAAAAAAAAAAATTAGGAATTTGACTCTAGTTGAATTTTTTGAACAAACTTGATTATTGATTATCGTCATCGTCAGTTGTTTTTCTGTTTTGGATTCTGGATATTTTAGTTTGAACTCTTTAATGTGTTTTCCTAATGTATAATTTTGTCTAAATTTTTTTGTTGGTTTTCTCAAATGCATTTGCCTGCGGGCGCCAACACTCCCCTTCAATTTTTTTTTTTAGGAATTTGACTCTAGTTGAATTTTTTGAACAAACTTGATTATTGATTATCGTCATCGTCAGTTGTTTTTCTGTTTTGGATTCTGGATATTTTAGTTTTAACTCTTTAATGTGTTTTCCTAATGTATAATTTTGTCTAAATTTTTTTGTTGGTTTTCTCAAATGCATTTGCCTGCGGGCGCCAACACTCCCCTTCAATTTTTTTTTTTAGGAATTTGACTCTAGTTGAATTTTTTGAACAAACTTGATTATTGATTATCGTCATCGTCAGTTGTTTTTCGGTTTAGGATTCTGGACATTTTAGTTTGAACCCTTCAATATGTGTTCCTATTGTATGATTTTTTCTAATTTTTTTTTTTGTTTTCTAAAATGCATTTGCCTGCGGGCGCCAACACTCCCCTTCAATTTTTTTTCTTGGAATTTGACTCTAGTTGAATTTTTTGTATAGACTTGAATATTGTTAACAAGCAGGTGCCCTCTGTATCATCATTCTGTAATGAGCTAATCATTGGCAATATTGTTTTTTCAGTTTAAGATTCTTTACATTTTATTTTGAACTCTTCAATATGTGTTCTAAATTTATTTTCCAGCCAGCCACACCACACGGCAGCCGCACCAACTCCATCACACGTCAACACCGGCCACAGTCAGCCGGACCCCACACACAAAGGGTATAGACTTGTACATTGATAACCTGCAGGTGCCCTCTGCATTATCATTCTGAACTTTTTAATGTGTTCTCTTACTGTATAATTTTTTCATAATTTGTTTTTTTGGTTTTCTAAAAGTGTCTTATAATAAAGTTTACATTGCAGTTATTAAAACATTGTTTTTCTTTTTAAATCAATAAAAGTAATGTTCACGGAATCGTCAACATGGCTATCCTGACGTGGGGGCACTTAAATAGTGTAATACATACACGAATGCGTTACCTATTTATATGTCCCTAAAAATTCAACAGTTATTATTATATTTATTTATATTTTGCATATAGGCAGGTACAATACAAGACTCTAATTAAAATCACATTTATTTTTATTTTTTCGAACACAATTTTTCAAAAATTATTAATTAATATATAATTTATTGGTATAGTATTAAATAAGTTAATGAAATAAAATAAACATACCTACTATAATTATTAGTAATAATAATAAATTCATGTATAAATTATTAAAATACAAACGAACAAACGAAAAACGATTCTGAGCAAAGACAGTTATAAATAATATAGTGATTAAAGTAATTTATTTTACTATTAGGAATTATTAGTACGCAACAGTAGGTTAAAAACAGATTTTGTGGACAAATTCCCGTTTTATTTTAATTTTTCTTTTGTTTTTCACTTTTGAAAACTACTATAAACATTTTGTCAAAATGTCATGTATCTACGGTCATTTATTTAAGAGTTGCACTAAAACCAAAATTGTTTTTTTCGAAAACAGATTTTGTGTACAAATTCCAGTTTTATTTTAATTTTTTCTTTTGTTTTTCACTTTTGAAAACTACTATAAAAATTATACTTTTGACCCCCACAGGACCAAAATTCCATTAGATGGATAATTATGAACGTTTAGATGTATTTTATAAGGATTTCGCAGAATTTCTGGCAGCGTAATCATACATTAGTACATAACACATATTACGTATATATTCATATTCACAACTAAGTTATTAAATTAATTTGGATGGGGTAACCTCGTTTAACTACATTTACGATACTAAAAAAGTATTTTATGATTGACTATCAATTATCATGATAATAATAATGAATATTGAGGGGGGAAAGTTCGCAGAGTAGTCAAGTGCCTACCATGACTACCCTGTGAGCACCACTGTGTATATTATTTTATATTATACAATTGAGGTACTTTATGAAACACATTTATATCATATTGAAATCAATTCGATTATAATTGTTGAGTTCAACGAATAGAACAATTTAACTAACCAAAAAACCTAATTAAACACAAACTTATTTTAAAAAGTTTTTTTTTATATAAATATCAAAAAAAAAAATAGACCGCTTGGCCACTCCGTCCCCCATATTATACGATTATTATACCTGTTAGGTATTATAGGGTATTACCACTGGGTGTCCTAACTAATCGCATGATTCATGTTAACATTTTATTATTCACTTACCAAACCTACTTATTGTACAAAAATTAATGTATAGATTGTAGATTTATTTCAATAAAAAAAAAAAAAAATTATTTGATAATATAATCACTAATTAATAAATGCGTAACTAAAAAAAATATAATTAATCAAAATATCTATAGGTACTGCAGGGTACACACCACACGACTTTTTTTTATCCTGGCATGATTTTGTTGGAGGCACAGTCTGTCGGGGGGGGGGGCAGTACCCACCCGGCCCCTCTCGTAAACACTCCTATGTTCACAATAATATCATCAAATATACTTAGTAATATTATAGGCTGACTGACCGTTTTCGCTCAGAATCGTTTATCTTATACAATGATATTATATCATTGGTTTCAAATTTAACACCATCCATTACAGCGATCCACTTGTATACTACTGTACAGCAGAGCGATTTTTTTTTACATTTAATACAGGAAACGATAATATTACCCAATGGCCAAACAAACGTTTCTATTATCAATTTTATTTTTTGGTTCGAACGTCTATAAGAACGACATTAATAATACATTAGCACATCATATTTTTAAACCATATCAATATGTATCCATAAACCTATTACCTACTTAGGACAGTAAAAATGCTTGGATTTTCTTCAACAGTACCTTTTCATCTTTTCTGACAGGAAATTGAATCAATCTGGTTGGTACTTTGGGGGTCAAAAGTAAAAATTTCCCAGTAGTTTTCGAAAGCACCGTGAAAAACAAAAGAAATATCTATTATTAATATTATTTGAATTATTATGAGTATTTGATCTATAAAATTCAATTTTGGACAAGTAATTTATTACCTAGTACCTGGTTCCTAACACTTATAAATATTTTAATTTTTAAGAAATTGTTGTTTTTAGTGACTTAAAATGGTGTAAAAAAACGTTCAAAGCTTATGAAATAATTAGTGTCTTACATTAAAATTAATATTTAATATCGAATAAATTGTCATATTATATAACATATTATTATATATTATCTAGTATAGGTACTCGTATTGAACACGTTACAAATACTTTATTTCTATTGATAATATATCATGCCCTATAGTGGGCTCTGTGCAATAACATATATGTATAATATACAGCATAATATATATTTTGTTAGCTAGTTAACTAATATTATTATAGAATAAACATAATACTGATAACAATATAACAATCTGAATGAGCGCCACTCCCAACAAGATTGACAATTTTTTTTGAAAAATGTTTAGTTTAGAAAATTATATTTTTAAAAGAATAAATAAAAAAAGGATTGTATTAACATTGGTAAATACTAAATATTTGTTAAAGCTTTATGGATTTTGATAAAAAGAAGGTGCTCTGCTGTACAGTAGGTTACAACTGGGTCACTGTATAATGGATGGTATTAAATTTGAATTCAATAATATAATATAATTGTATAAGAAAAAGGATTCTGAGAGGTTTGTCTGAGACGGTTGTCAGTCTACGTATAAGACATACTTATTATATACTTATCTATGGTATTAAAAAAAATTGACCTATAATAAATTCCAAATTAATCATATCACAATATCTATTAGGTACTTATAACGCGTTATACATCAACAACAAACCCTGATACTATCATAGATATATAATAGTGTACTTTAGAAGTTCCAAGTACCCACGAATAACATTATACAATCACAACAAAATAACTAAAATAGTTATTCTAGATTTTTTATGTAGTTTCGTCCAAATTTGAACCTAAAATTACTATAAAAATAAACTATGCTTGTGTATTTTTTAGATTTTTTGGTAACAGAATTAACTACATACGTGGAATCTTTTTTTAAATTTAAAATCCTTAGATATAAAAGTTAAACATTTTAAAAATATTTAACTACAAAATAATTATACAATTTGAAATTTCATACATTTTGTCAAAATTCGATCTTTAAATGCTTATAAAAAAAAATTGTGCCTATGTATTTTCAATGTTTTTATACACTTTTCTTAAGTTCGGTTTCACGTCCGTCTGTGATCAAATCTTGCGCGCTCGATTTGAGGCACTTTTTGAAGATGAAAAATTCTGAAAATTGGTATAGACCTTGGTTTTTGATGACAATACAATAATCAGTAAAAAAAAATTTTTTAACTAAAAAGTAGAAAATAAAAAATAAAAATTTTTTTTTTAAAAACACACTTTTCTAAAAAAACAAAAAAATAATGAAAAATTTAAAAGTGTGTGGCGCTCTTACACTTGACATATTATACCACACACTTTTAAATTTTTCATTATTTTTTTGTTTTTTTAGAAAAGTGTGTTTTTTTCAACTAATATTGTAACAATATATCAGGAGTCTATTATTAAATTTTGATTTATTTTGATTTATTTTGAATTGTTTAGGGACTTTTTTTAGTTTTTTTTCTAAAAATATCAATAAAATTTTATTTGTTGGTTGCGAGAGCTTGAAAATTTAATACAAGGCTCCTACTAGGTATATTGTTTCAAAGGCAGATGAAAAATATTAAAAATCCTTAGTCACAATTTTTTTTTATAAGCATTTAAAGTTCAAAAATTGACAAAATATGGAAAAATCACGAAAATTAGCAAATTATTTTGAGTTAAAAATTCGTAAAAATTTTTCTTTTTAAATCTATGATTTGAAAATGTAATACAAGATTCCTTATAAGATTATCTACCTTCATCAAAAAAAAATGTCTATAAGAAAGCCAAATTAAATTTTTATGACCGTTTGAAATTCAAATTTTTACAACATTGGATATTCACTCGATTTCTCATGTAGCGATTTCCTTATTTTGTTATGTAATTCAAAAACGAATAACTGTAGATACATGAAAATTTCACTGAATGTTTAAATTAGCATTTCCTATACACCATACAATTTTGAAAATATTTTGACTCTTTTTGAGCTATTTACGGACATTTACCGCTTTCAATTTTCTTTAGTTTTTTTTTCTATAAATATCAACTAAGTTTTATCTGTTGGGCCAAAAAGTGTAAAAATTTAATACAAGGCTCCTGATATTATATTCTATTATATTTTTACTACTTCAATTATTAATTATGTTTTATATTTGCTTTAAATTAGCTCACTTAAAAGACTTAAAACATGGCTTCGTAGTACTGTAACTGAGAACCGCTTGAATGGCTTGGCATTAATGAATGTTTACAAAACTTATGTGCAAGCTCAAAAATCAAACATTATAGATGAAACAATAAAATTATTTGCTATGGAGACTAGGCGCATGCAATTTTTATTTAATGACCAATAATCTAATTAATCTAATTAGTTAATCTATATATATAAAAATGGAGACAAAAAATTCGAAATTGCATCAGTTGAGAACGGCTGGGCCGATTTTGCTCAAATTTTTTTTAAGATGTTCGTAATTGCCAGGTGAAGGTTTTTACGAAAGAAAATTTTTAAAAAGTCAACTGAATAATTAGAAAAACGGCAAAAACTATTGATGTCTGGGATTTGAACTCGATACCGTTGTCTTTATTTACTCTATTGTGGATTATATTTTATTGGTTGCTATTGGTTAATCGGGCATGTTTGTTGATTTGTATTATTATTTTTTGTAAATATATCTTATATATAAATGAATGACGGTGTGTAGATTAGAACTATGGGAAGAAGATACGCTAATTTAAAAAGGGTTAAATTTGGTTTTTTCTTGAAAATTATCAATCATTGTAATTATAAATTATAAAATGTTCAGTTTTTATAGCTAAGGATTGCAAATTTAAAACAAAGGTTCTCATAAATAGTTCATACTGTAACCAAAAAATCTAAAAAATATATGAACACAGTTATTTTTTACAGACATTTTAAATTCAAATTTGGACGGAATTACATATTAAAAAAACCTAGAATAACTATTTTAGTTATTTTTTTGTGATTGAATAATATTATTTGTAGGTACTTGAAACTTCTAAAGTGTACTATTATATATCTATGATAGTATCACGGTTTTTGTTGATGTATAACGCGTTATAAGTACCTAATGGATATTGTGATATGATTATTTTGGAATTTATTATAGGTACCTATTACCTATAGGTCAAATTTTGGTTTAGTACCATAGATATGTACCTATATAATATGTCTTATACCTAGACTGACATACCGTCTCCTCTCAGAATCGTTTTTCTTATACAATGATAGTACATCGTTGAATTCAAATTTAATATCATCCACTGTATAGTGACCCACTTGTAACCTACTGTACAGCAGAGCGACACCCACTTGCCCACCTTTTTTTAAACTGAGTTAAGTTAATATATTTCTATATGAACTTTTAACTTATCGAGTTAAATTTATAATTTGTTAACTGCTAACTTTTAATTAATCGATCTTGTGTCCTCTTAACTTAATTTAACTTGAGTTAATTATTTTCATTAACATGCCCACCTTTGTTTATGGACTTAAAACTGGTATTAAAACAAAAATTGACCTATAATGGGTACCTATAATAAATTCTAAATTAATCATATCACAATATCCATTATGTACCTACTTATAACGCGTTATACATCAACAACAAACCGTGATACTATCATAGATATATTGTAGTATACTTTAAAAGTTTCCAGTTACCACGAATAATATTATACAGTCATAACAAAATAACTAAAATAGTTATTCTAAGTTTTTAATATGTGATTTCGTCCAAATTTGAACCTAAAATGACTATAAAAATAAACTATGCTTGTGTATTTTTTAGATTTTTTGGTAACAGAATTAACTACTTACATGGAATCTTGTTTTAAATTTTCAATCCTTATAGATATAAAAGTTGAACATTTTATAAATTTTTAACAACAAAATAATTATTCAATTTTAAATTTGATAAATTTTGTCAAAATTCGATCTTTAAATGCTTATAAAAAAAGTTGGGCCTATGTATTTTTAATATTTTTCAACTCCTATTGTAATAATATATCAGGAGCCTCGTATTAATTTTTTACACTTTTTGGCCCAACATATAAAACTTTATTGATATTCATAGAAAAAAAAAAAAGAAAAATTTAAAACTGACAATGCCCGTAAACCGCTCAAAAAGCGTTAAAATATTTTGAACATTTTATCAAGTATAAGAATTGATAATATAAACATTCAGTGAAATTTTCATGTATCTACAGTTATTCGTTTTTGAAGTACAACTAAATAAGAAAATCATGGTATATGAGAAAACGAGTGAATAACAAATTTTGTAAAAATATGAATTTAAAATGCTCATAAAAATTTAATTTGACTTTCTTATTGACATTTTTTTTTGATAAAGGTAGATAATCTTATAAGGAATCTTGTATTACATTTTAAAACCTTAGATTTAAAAAGAAAAATTTTTACGAATTCTTAACTCAAAATAATTTGCTAATTTTCGTGATTTTTCCATATTTTGTCAATTTTTGAAATTTAAATGCTTATAAAAAAAAATTGTGACTAAGGATTTTTAATATTTTTCATCTGCCTTTGAAACAATGTACTATAGGAGCCTTTTATTTTAAAAGTTACAAGTCCCATTTTAGATTCTGAGGGGAACGATGAATGTATTGTTTTATTATGTCTAATTTTTATTTTATTATTTTTTTTTATATTATTAATTATTAAATATATCTTTTATAGATAACCAGATTACCTATAGTTAATTACCTACAGTGCTTCAAATAGGGCAGTGATTACACAGTTTCGCAAATCGAAAATATCCCTCGACTTGCTATGCAACAACACGTCAACACGTCAAGTAGTTCACAAGCTAATTAGTGATTACTAATTGTTGTATCAGTTATCATAAAAGATATAAACAATTAAAAAAGTCCTCCGGTCGCCAAACTAGAGGTCCTCCGCTCGGCATTATAGTTGTGTTGCGCGCACTCGTATAAACGTACAGACGTACAGTCGTTAACTTTGGGAAGCTATAACTTCCAAAATAATCATTTGCACACATTTTTTTTTTGCCCCATCGTTCTTAACTCGTCAAAACAACCCTTTTCAAAAAAAAAAGGTTACCCGGTAAACTAGACTTATACCCGACAAAGATTTGATAGCGTCCATACTATGTTTTGTTGTGCAGTTACTTGTTCTGTTGTTTCTAATAATCTGTTTAAAATTGCTACAATACCGTTTTATAATACAACTAGAATAAGGAGACTATGAAGTATGAACATATAATAATATTATAATATATAATAAGGATATTATAATATTATAATAAAATTAAGTTTAGGAGACCAAACTCTAACTGGCTGTCTGGCTACGGTCTACGGCCGCCCCATGAAAATACGTACCGAACGAGTCGCACGATTAAACGACCATAGGCTGCGCTGCGTACGCTAGGGTTACTATAGGTACCTACTTTAGCCCGTTTAATATATTATATAGGAATTTTTTAATACGAATTAAAATTGAAATTAATTTTTGTTCTGCAGATTAGATATCGTTCACAATATATCTGTAAAGTTTCCCTCCTCCCTCTTTGACCAGGAAACTTAAAAACTGCAAAGATTTATTTCAGTTTACAGCTATCAGTTGATGCAAACGGTCGTCGATCGTCTGTGTTGTTCTCTTATCTATATTTCGTACTAGTGATTTATTAATTAATTATAATTATGTTGGTGTGCTCCGTTTGTAATGAAGATGTATTCGATAATGAAGATATCAAATGCAGTAAATGTAAAATGTTTTTTCATTTTGCATGCGCCGGTTTTAGAGAAGTCAATTTCAGGAAAATGAGTGCTTCAAACAAAATGAAATGGTTTTGTGTAAATTGTAAAGATTTTAATTCTGAATCAGGTGCTGTAGTAAATCAAGTAAAAAACTGTTCACATTCTGATAAAATATTATCGGATCTGAAAGATTCGGTTAACTTCTTGAGTGAGAAATTTGACGATTTTAAATCGCAATTGAGTGATATTATCAAGTCGATTAATGATGTTAGATTAGAAAATAAACAGCTAAAAGAACAAAATCAAAAGTTAATAAATGAAATGAGTGTGGTCAATAAAAAAATTAATTTTGTGGAACAAAAAATATTTGAAAATCATATTGAAATAGTCGGTGTTCCAGAACAAGAAAATGAAGATTGTTGCAAAATAGTTGAAGAAATGTCATTGGCATTAGGAGAAGCTGTATCAGTTATATCTGCATATCGCTACCGGTCCAAAGTGCCAAATAAAATTGGAAAAATTGTTGCTGTCTTAAGCAGCTATAAAAATAAAAAATCGTTGATGGAGATGTCAAGAAAGAAAAAACTTAAAGCAAAAAATGTCAATGCAAACTGGAATGATGAAGGTATATACATAAACAACTATTTAACACAAGCAAATAATAATTTGTTTTACAAAACTAGATTGTTTGCAAAGGCTCATAATTATAAATATGTGTGGTTCAGAGATAGTAAATTATTCTTAAGAAAAGATGAAAATAATAAAGTCATTCTCATAGAAGACGAAAATAGTTTAAAAATATTATACAATAATTGATCTCTGTACCTTTAAATTGTATTCATTTTTTTTGTTAGATAATGCATGTTGTAGATACTGTTGAAAAAAACCTGTTATATAATACTAATTATTTCCTTACAATATCTGAATTTATGAAAAAATATAATATTTGTAATAATCTATCAATTACAATAATATGTGTCAATATTAGGAGCATAAATGCTAATTTAGATGAGTTACTACTATTTTTGCAAAATGATTCAGATTTCCATTTAGACGTAATTGTGTTAACGGAAACCTGGCACGATCCTAAAAATTGTATTTATTCTTTACCTGGGTATAAAACATTATACTTAACCACGAAAAGAAACCAGAATGATGGCATAATTGTCTTTGCAAAACAACATTTAGATATTGATTTTCATGAATTCAATTTTTGTGAAGCAAATATTATTAAGTTAATTATCAATAATATTGTTGTACCGTTAAATCTAATATGTATATACAGGTCACCCTCGGGTATAATTAATGAATTTTTGACTCGTTTAGAAGCTATATTAATGTCAGATAAAGACATTGTTGATAGCACTATGACTATCTTATTAGGTGATATTAACATAAATATAATAGGTAATGATAATGTTGAGAATAATTACCTTGACTTATTATCATCTAATGGTTTTAGTTCTCTTATTAACGTATATACGAGAATTCCTGCAGGTATTAGTAAAAACTCTTGTATCGATCATATATTTGTCAAATCAAATCAAAAAAAAAAATGCCTTGATAACATTGAAGCTGGTGTACTTCAAACCGTTTTTTCAGATCATTATTCTACCATTATATCTATTCCAAATGTAATTAAATAGAAAAATAAATCAACCACATTTGAGTTTATTAATTTTAAAAAGCTAATTGATACTTTTAATAATGTTAAATGGACGGATTTATATAGTATTTGTGATGTAAATGAGGCAATGGATTTAGTATATACACGTATTTTTGATGCTATAAATATTTCAAAGAGTCTTAGAAAACTTAATTCTAAAACTAATCGTTTAAAAAATTGGATGACATCAGGTTTGTTATGCTCGGTGCGTAAAAAACAAGAATTATCTTTAAAAACAAAAAAACATCCAAACAATATTAAATTAATTCAGTACTTTAAAAAGTACAGAAATAAACTAAACTATGTTATTAAAATGGCAAAAATAAATTATTACAATGACCAATTTCAGCGTGTTTCTGGAGACCCTAAAAACACATGGAAATTAATAAAAAATCTAACTAATAAACCAAATACTGATAATGATATCATAAAACGCCTTAACTATAACGGGAACATTATTGATGCACAAAAAGAACCTTTAACTGCGTCCAATCATTTAAATATGTTTTTTTCCACTATTGGACAAAATCTAGCAAAAAAAATAGATAAATGTTTTGATGAAGTTTCTGATGAGCGTACACCAGTGATCAATTTCAACAATTTATTCTCGGTAAAAATACACTCGATGGAAATCATGAATATAATAAATCATTTTAAAGACGATGTGGCCTGTGGTTTTGATAAAATTAATGTCAAAATTTTAAAAAACTTAGCACCGTATATAATAAATCCTTTAACACACATATTCAATTTAAGTCTGAGACTTGGTATTTTTCCAGATAAATTAAAAGTAGCAATAATTAAACCTCTACATAAAGGTGGTGATAAAGAAAATATGAACAATTACCGACCACTCTCTATGTTGAGTAGTTTTTCAAAAATTTTTGAAAAAATTATCAAAGCTCGTTTGATAGATTATCTGGAAAATAACAGTCTTCTTTCAAAAAATCAATATGGATTCAGACCTAGGAGAAGTACCGAAGATGCTTTATATGCTGTCACAACATTTATATCTAAAGCACTCGATAAAGGTGATAAAGCATTAGGTATATTTCTAGATTTAGCGAAAGCTTTCGATACTGTAGATCATAGTTTATTAATTAAAGTTTTCAGTAGTTATGGTATAAATGGTATTTGTTTAAACTGGTTCAAAAGCTATCTAAATAAGAGGAAACAAATTACAAATATGAATGGAGTTTTGGGACAGGTAAATGAAGTTATGTATGGTGTACCTCAAGGTAGTATTCTAGGTCCAATTTTGTTTATTATGTACATTAATAGTCTATGTGATATGAGAGTTGATGGAAAAATAGTTGTATATGCGGATGATACATGTCTGTTATTATCAAGTAGTAATTGGGAAACTCTTAGACAAAAAACGGAATTAAATTTCAAGAAAATAATAAAGTGGTTAAATATTAAAAAACTTTCTTTAAATTTCAACAAAACAATGTTCATGGTTTTTTCAATAAATTATACTTTACCACCGTTTGAAGAAATTACATTACATGACTGTTCAATTGTATCAAACTGTAACTGCCCGAAAATCAATATAGTAAAAAGAATTAAATATTTAGGACTAATATTCGATTGTAACCTCAAATGGAATATTCACATCAATAGTTTAATAGTAAAATTGCGATCGTTAATGTTCAAATTTCATATATTAAAACATATAACATCATCTCATACATTGAGAATAGTTTATCTTTCTCTATACCAATCTATATTGCAATATGGCATGGTAATTTGGGGAGGTGCATCCATAAATGTTCTTAAGCCATTAAGGGTTCAGCAAAATAGTTTAATTCGTATATGTCTGAAAAAGGACAATCTTATTGGGTCTACCTCGTTAAACTATATAGAGTTTAATGTGCTTCCGCTTGAATTACTTTACAAAAAATCCGCAATCATGTTTGTACATAAAAAATCAGACTTTTTCTTTATTAAACAGAATGACAAGCCTTTGGGGGAAGATAGACTATGTAATATTAAAGTCTTATTTACTAATACGAGTTTTGGTCAAATATTTATTAATTATATGGGTCCTGTCATTTTTAACGCCTTGCCAATTGATGTGAAAAAAAATATTTTTAATGATCAAATTAACATAAAAAAATGTATAAACAATATTTTATCTAGTGAACTAAGGCAATGTCTATTATAAGAAAATTGTATATTTTAGTATCTCTTAATTATTTTAATTATTTTACAATGTTGGTTATTATTTGTTAAATTAAGTAATTAATTAAATCATATATATATATGTACTGTTACTCCCTACACCACCACAAGCCTAGCTTAAAGGTGTAGGTAATTTTTATTATTTTCTTTAAATACTTTGTTTGTATTGTGTTTTCAAATAATAAAAAAAAAAAAAAAAAAAAAAAAAAATATTGTGCAATTAATTTGCTAAATTTTACTTGGAAGGATACTCAGAATCTACATATACCTATCCTTGGTTTTCAGTGGTAGTTCTAAAATGACGATAATACATACTTACACTAAACAATTATGATTTCTGCAGACTTCTGGTAAAACGCCAAGGGTAACTATATGCGAATTCTGAACATTTCCAAGCAAAATATCTATATGTGAAATTTTTAAGTTTCTAAAGCAAAGTGCTAGTTGGGAGAAGTCAACTTCCCAATTTTAAATTATGAATTTTTTCCAATTATATATTTTCTTTTGAAACTATAAGATACATTACCAGTTACGACATCATCACCAGGACGTAGGTATATCTTCTACCGTGAAAAGATTAAATAAAACTATTAACGAAACTCTTCAGATCAAGTTCATCGGAGTGATCTCAGAAAGCTCAGACCGGATTCAGCTCGGATGAGTATGAATAAAATATCCATTGAAAAACAATAAGTTCGTATTTCCTAGTACACGGATGCCCTGACGGATCGGATGCGTGTGTGATACTGTGACAGGGCCTTTACACGTTTAGCTCTTTTGAGTGTATATTAGTTTACAATGTTTACATAGACAAATTTAAATTAATCTAGATGACGATTGTTTCGCAAAAAAACTATTAGACTTTATACTATAAAAATATTTAATTTAAAATACACATTTTATCACACATGTAGGTAGGTTATCTATAAAAAACATTATTTATATAATTATTATAATATATAAATTTATTTTTTAGTTGGTTTTTATATCATGAAAATATATAATTTAGTTTTAAACCTCTCACGAAAATTTGTCCCAACTGCGGTCTTGAAGATAATAATATCAAAATGTCATGAATAACACACAAAAAGTGTAAAATATTCAATTAGGATTAAGTCAAAAAGGTGACACAAATGTAATATTATCAGTTATATATTATTTAACTTTACAAACAAATTAACTTTAAGATTCTGGGCGGCTAAGCCTTTTTAGTATACATCGAGTCACAGAGTAATACAAATCGTAATACCAGAATATTAGGTACCTACCTATACTATATCAATAATAATGATAATAATAATAATAGTCTTTAGAAAAATTAACGGCCTCGAAAAGGTAATGCTGTGAGCCGATGAACGATGAACGTACTATCTGGCTATATATAACAATATATAGATAAAAGTCGTCGCCTGGGAGATTTTAGAATTGATCGATCTCTGTGTTGGGAGCAGGGATTGTAACCTTTATGTTTTTTTCGGTTTCGGTTTCGTTTCGGTTTTTCAAAAAAATATTTTTAAGGTTTCGGTTTTAATTATAAATTTCAAAAATATGAAATTGAGGTTGCGGTTACGGTTGTGGTTTATACCGGTTTTAACCTGTTACAAAAAAAAAAAAATATTTTAAAATTTTAAGCGATTTTAGAACCGTACTAATACAACCAAAAAATATGTATAGGTACCTACAGATAAACCTGGTAGTTTTCAACCAAGTCTAGGGATAGACAGCTCTTTTAACAATCAAAAACCGTATGATAACATATATTCCAACTTAAAATTACAACTAACAAACTTATGCTTTAGTATTTACATTTTAACTTAATTAACAATTATTGTTGTAAACTTCATTAATGTGTTGACTATTGACGACAGAGACGATTAAAATATCACCACAACTCAATACAAAAACTTTCAGATGATTGATGTTGATTGTTGAGGGCAAAGATTCTAAATTGGAAGGTAGGCGTAGCACTCATTTTGGTTTAATATTAATACTTATTAGTATTATAATTCTCAAATAACAGTGCCGAGGCCTAAGAGTCTATTATGATTTAGGTTGAGACTTAAAAATTAATAAAATATAATACATATTTTATAAACTTTCTTTTACAAGATTTTATATTTTAACAATATAATAATAATTTTTATATTCATAAAATACATATTATTATAATGTAACCATACTAATTTTTTTTAATATATAACTAATAAATAATATAACTCAGTCGGATTGAGACTTAGAGCCCCAGGGGCAACGCGGAATAGCTACCCTAGTGTAGGACTACAATTTACAATAATAGGGAACGGGGCACCCCCCCCCCATTTTGGTTTTTGACATTTTAGCGGAAATCGATCCGGAGGACCACCCGCACCACTACCCCCGCGGGGAAACGCGGGGTTTTGAATCCCCCCCCCCTCAGAGGGGAACAAAGACAACTACGGAAATGGAGGACGATCAATTAGAAACAGAGCCGCCTGTCCAGGGGACAAGCCAGCAACAGCTGCGGTCCCCACCATCACCGGGAGAACAGCAAAAGCAGAAGAGATCGAAAAGCACGCCTGCCCCAGGGCCCGTGGCTAGAGTGGCGGTCAAATGGATACGTCATACCATGGACTTGGCGTCCACAAAGAAGACTGCATTGCCGGCAGAGACCATGAGAAATCTATTTACGAAGATGGACGAGCTAGACACTGCGATCACGGACCTAGTAATTGAAAACCTGTAACTGAGGAGCCAGGTGGAGGAGGCCAGGAGGTCGGCGGAGATTTGCGTGGAAGCAGCCGCCTCACAATTCGGAACTGAGCTCCGTCTCCGGGAGGCTGCTCATGAGCAGACAATTGAAGCGATAATTACCAAGTATGCTGAGAAGGAGGCGATCAGGTTACACGAAGCAGCAGCTGTTGAGGCGACAGCACCTGTGAGACAGGAGCATGTTGGTACAGAGGGTGCGGCAACCTTCGCGACAGTAACCAGGAGGAGGGGAGCAAGATCTACCGGCCGGATAACGGATCGTTCTAAGTCGAGAGCTTCTAAGCGGAATAAAAAGTCAATGGAGGGCAGACAGGCAGAGAACATGCCATCCTTTGTTTTGCAAGAGAAAGAGGGCAAGACAATTACTGAAGTCCGTGATCTAGTTTGGACCCAGGCGATGGCAAAGATTCCAAACAGTGACGACTAAGGCTGGTAAGGTCATACTGAAGCCTGCAGACAGAGAGACGACGGATGCCCTTAAGCATATAGCTAGGGTATCTTCCCTGTTGCAGGAGGACAAGTTACGGTGGCCCCGTGTCATTATACTGACACCAATATGATCAGGACGCAAAAAGACCTGCTGGCACAAAACCCAGAGTTGGGTATAGATGAGGATGGTGACGAGGAGGTGCTAAGGCCAGTGTTCCAAAGCGGACCAAGAGGTAGGAGCACCACAAACTGGATTGTGGAGGTGAACCCTAAATACTACAGTAAATTTGAGAATACAACACTCTACATCGGATTTATGAGATGCAGAACTAACGCATTTGAGGAGGTCACCCAGTGCCACATGTGTCTGAGACATGGACACCCTGCGGCCAAATGCTATGAGAAGGAGCAGTTGTGTGCGCATTGCGGACGTAAGGGTCATAAGGCGTTAGACTGCCCGGCTGCGGAGGCGGACCCGACTTGCGTAAACTGCAAAGGGAGACACAATGCAAGAGACAAAACGTGTTCTGCCCGTACGGCATTTCTGGTGGGCCAGGTTAAGAGGACAGACTATGGGATCACGCAATGACGGAAGGATCCATTAAGTTCGTGCAACTCAACATGGGTAGGGCCTCGGCGGTCAGCGACCAGTTGCTTGAGTATTGCCAGCGTTCCAGGATAGACGTGGCTCTCCTACAGGAACCGTACACAAATAGGGGCAAACTTTCGGGTTTCGAGGTGGCACCTTTCAGGTGCTTCCTTTCGAAAGGGACCTGTCCTGCTGGTAGACCAGAGTACACTGATGTAGGTGCTGCGATTGTGGTCTTCAACCCTAACCTGGTGGTGGCGTCTAGGGACTCGGGCCGGGTTGAAAACTTCGTGAGTGTCGATTTGGACTGTGGTCCGGACGGCATAAGGTCCATAATAAGTGGATATTTTAAGTACCGGGTACCAACAGTTACCCATGTGGCTGCCTTGGAAACCCTGATCGAACACAAAAACAACAGTCTGCTGATTGGGTTGGACGCCAACGCCTTCTCCACCAGGTGGTACAGCTGGATTAACGATAGACGGGGTGAGGTCCTAATGGGGTTCATTGACACGCACAGGCTACGAATTGCCAACAAGCGCAGTGCGCATACCACCTTCAGGGGACCACGGGGTAAAACAAATATTGACGTCACATTGGCCAGTGGTCACTTATCAACCCGAGTCCGGGAATGGGCTGTGTTGCCCGGCGTCACATCAAGTGACCACCAGCTAATCAGGTACGAGGTGGATGCTCAGCCAAGGAGGTTTGTACGTCGCCCACCCAGATATAATATGAAAAGGACACAAGTGGAGCCGTTCCGAATGGACTTCCAGGCAAGATCGGAGAGGGGAGGACGCCAAAACCGAGATGTCAACGATTTGGCCAAGGTCATTGTGATGGATATCATCGAAGCAGCGGACGCGCATATCCCTAGGTCAAGGTGAAACCCCCATGGTGGACGGATGAGCTCCACACGATACGGCGTGATCTCCGGAGGGCGGCTAGGCACGTTGATGATACGGTCACTAGGGCCGAGTACAACGCAATAAGGAACAGGTACACAGCGCTCCTAAGGAAAAACAAGAGGGCCTTGTGATTTTGTACGACAAAAGGTAAACTCCCGTGAGGTAAGTTGTACAAGTGGCTGAAGCGCGGAGGTAAATCGCAGTCAGTGCCCGTCCTACTTTTGCGCCCTGATGGGTCTCAGTGCCGTAGCCTAGATGAGTCAGTTGGTAGCATGCTCAATACGTTGATTCCCAACGATCCAGTAATACCAGATCCGGTCCAAACGGACTCAACGGATGAAACCTGGACAGACATAACAGCTGAGACGCTACGTGCCTACGCCTGGGCCATTGCACCAGACAGGGCACCTGGGGCAGACTGTATCAGTGGCAGGATGGTCCGCGTGCTATGGCATACTCTGTCATCGCGCCTAATTGGACCGGTGAATCATTGCATGAGGTATGCAATGTTTCCGAGAGACTGGAAAAACGCGAGCGTTGTGCCTATCCTCAAGGGCCAGGATAAAGACGTAATGTACCCAAAGTCGTACAGACCTGTGAGCCTGCTGCCGGTATTGGGGAAAATAATAGAGAAGGTAATGAACAATAGGCTAAGGTCACAGATAGAGCAAAGACTATCGGGGAAACAATATGGCTTCACTCCAGGAAGGTCGACACAGGACGCCATTGGGAACTTTCTGGCCTGGTCGAGCACGAGAGAGGAACGATATGTAATTACGATCTTTCTGGATATCTCAGGGGCGTTTGAAAACTTAAGGTGGTCAGTGCTACAGGAAGACCTGGAGGCACTGGGGGCCAGTGCTCATACCAGAGCGCACATTTCGGAATACCTAAGAGGGAGGACTGCGACAATGATCATCGGAGGAGTGGCGAAATCAGTCAGGGTAACTAAGGGCTGCCCGCAGGGTTCAATCCTGGGTCCGGTGTTATGGAATGTAACCATGGAGGCGTTATTTAGGGTGGACTATCCTCAGCATGTGAACGTCCAAGCATATGCAGATGACGTCGCAGTCAGCGTCGCGGGGTCAACGAGAGCTGCGATCATACAACAAGCGGAACAGGCGCTACAGCCAATCCTCCATTGGGCGGCTATCAGGAGACTAAGCTTTTCGGCACAGAAATCAACGGCCATGATGACAAAGGGCTACCTTGTTCCAGGGTTTACACTGGCATTCGGCCAGGACAGGATTGTGTCTGTCCACCAAACAAAATACCTGGGTCTTACACTGGACAGTGAACAAAAGTGGGGAGAACACATTGACTTGCTTTCTACCAAGGCGGATGATTTGTTCACAAGACTGCGGGGCACCATGGGTGTGGGCTGGGGGATCAAAAGAGAGAACTTCAGGACCCTTTATAAAGGCGTTTTCCTCCCAAGAGTTGGATATGGTGTTAGCTTCTGGGCACACGTAGCGACCAATGGAGTAGACAGACAAAAACTGGGCAAACTACAACGAAGAGTTCTCGTCGGTTTGACCAGTGCGTACAGGACAACCTCAACGGATGCGCTGCAGGTTCTTGCAGGAGTCTTGACACTGGGCCTTGAACTACAGGTTATGGCAATCAAGGAGGATTCGAGGCACCTACCAGAGCACATTAGACGCGCCACCATTATGCAGCCTATGAGAACTCTGTCGACGAATGGCAAGGGAGGTGGTCGAACTCAGACAAGGGGAGGTGGACCCACAGCTGTTTTCCGGATGTCAGAATACGTCTAAACAGCCCACTGGCCATGGGGCACGAGGTGGCGCAGTTCCTTACTGGTCATGGGAATTTCAGAGCCAAGTTGGCGTATTTCGGAAGTCGGTATGTCGCTGTGGAGTAGAGGACGAAGATGTTGGCCATGTTTTGTTCAGGTGCGGAAGGCACGCGGCACACAGGGCACATCTGGAATTGGCGGTGTATAGGGCAGGTCACCTATGGCCTTGCGAGATATCAGTTCAGGTCTCCCCGAGGACCTTGTACAGTGCTTTGCTCAAGTTTGCAAAAACGGCGGCCTATTTTGAAACGGCCGATTGATACAGGACGGGCAAGTCACTCTGCGCGCCAGAGTGCCACACCCCGCATGTGTTCTGAACGAGTGTCAAGGAGTGAGTAGGCAGAAGCGGATCACATGCGGGGCCGTCCTGTGGGGACACTCGTGCGTCGGGGACGCGGGCGGTGCTAACGCGGACAACAGAGTCGGACAACCGGAGGCGCCGAGGTGACCGAAAGCTTCGGCGAGTAGGTCACACCTACATCGGGCCCTGTGTCTGGAGCCATGGAAGAATACAGCCACAGTATACCCCGCTTGTCGTACGAGGCGACTAAAGGGGTGGGGTTGCGACCTACGCACCACGGGCGAGCGCCCGGGGTAAAGGCCCACCAAGAGCCTGCTGAGCCAGCAAATCCTGGGAGACTTGGCTTGCCCAGTCGAACATCCAACCGATGATGTCCTACCTAACGGGGGAGAGATCGGCACCACGGGAAGGGGGGGAGCCCCACTGTCCCGAGTTATGCCCGGGCCAGTGCCCTCCTACTCTGGGCGCGTGCCGGTTCGCCGTCGGGCGCCCAGTGCCGGTTTGGTTTCGTGGTGGTTGTAGCGGGAGCTACTGTATGGTTCTAGCCAAAGCTGGCAGGTGAAGGTCTTCAGTGAATGGCTGTACCGTCAAGGGGGTGCGAATTCCTTTGGCGTTGCAGTTTCTCCTGGGTACTCAGCCGGTCTACCGTTGGACACAATTAGCGGAGGTTGCCTGTAACCAAAAACGGGAAGTGATGGGATAGATCACGGCCTCACCAGAGGTGGTACATGGTGGCTCCAGACCTGTGCCGTCTGGTACAGGGCTACGGCCCCGGTGCTGGTGGTCCATAGACGACACGCTTGGGTGGGGGCGCTTTGCCACCCTCGCACGGGTGAACCTCTATGGTTGTACTAGTGCACAGCGCTAATACATGGTCCATAGTTGTAGCTGCAAGGCATTAAACCCTGGATACTCATGTCTACAATATACGACATTACCTAATGGTAAATATAAGGTTTTAGTCTTCTAATAAATATGTATAAATTATATATTTATATACCACTCAAATTTGTTATAGTAAATCGAGAACATGAGATTCAGCAGTTACCACCAGTTCAACTTGAACCGCTGTTACTGCCTCCTCTGCTGGAAAATAATGGCCGTCAAGTAGCACAAAGACGAGGACGTGGAGGGCGAGGTAACTGTATTATCCCTCAAATTCCAAGACGACGCGGACGAACTCGTGGTCAAGTGCAACCAGGTAGAGGTCGTGGGCAACTAGTAGGTAAGTTTACAACCTTATGATATTTTAGATTATAAAATTGTATATTTTTTAACTATTTATTCTAGATGTACTTGTTAAACCAGTAGTAGGAGAAGATATAGTTATCATTGTTACACCTTACTCCCCTAATTTTGAAGGTTGGCATATTATTTAATTTTTGAAAGTACTTTTATAATTTTTAATTATTAATACCAGATGTACTTGTTTATAGAACCAGCAATAGGGGAAGATGAAGTTATAGTCGTTGGACCGAACGAAGCTAATTTTGAAGGTATATTCACAAATAATTTTGACTTTACTTTGAATCAAATTTTAACAACTGGTATTAAAGTATATTTCTATCTTTAGATGTTACTTATAAAGAAGGATTTCATCAACCAGTTGAGCCAATTGTACAACCAAATTCTCCTGTAATTGAAGGTATTTGATAATATGTTAATAAAACACTAATTAAAATTTAAACAAACATTAACAAATTTGAGAAACATTTAACAGAGAATTTAATATAATTGTAATAGTACCTGATGTGGTTATAGCAAAACAAGCAAGGCCTCTACAAAATATACCACTTGCCAATGGTAAGCTATAGTCTATAAGTAAATTAATGATAAACAAACATTTAAAATACCACATCATTTGTATACATATGATCATCTATTGGACAGGTGTTTTATCTGTCTTAATGACCACACAGATTTTGGTAGTGCAAACATTCTTATCCCATGTGGACATGGATGGTGTTGCGATTCATGTGGATTAAGGCTCAACAACTGTCCAATATGCACAGACCAATTTCCGCGGATGCAATATATTTAGGCAAGTCATTTTTTATTTTATAGGAACCTGGATACAAAATAATAACTTGGCTGATCCGACTGGAAGTCAATGCTTGGGATGCACAAAACAAATGACGGATGTACCAAATAGAGAACGCTACATCTATATTTATTGCGGGCACGGATGGTTTTGTTCGGATTGCATCTTGCCATTAACAGCTATGTGTGGGATATGCAACAATACTGTAGATGGTAGCATAAAAATGTACATAATATGATATAATGGAAAATATTGATGTTGTAGCTTAAAAAATGGTAATATGAACCTATTGTTAAATTATTTTATACATAAGTAGAATAATTATAATTTTTTTTTCTTATTTCAAATAAACAAACAGTAATTTATTAGTTAAGCTGTTTCTACATATTATAGCTCACAACATTTTTTCAAACGGAGTAAAAAGGATATTATATCATTTTTAAGGAAATGACGGATGATTTTATTATAAATGTATTATATGACAAAATTAGTCATACCAAAATACATTTACGGGATAAAAAGTTTTTAATTAATTAAAACAGAAGTTAAAAATTGAAATAATTTATGCATAAATAGTATTGTAGTATGTTATTAATGGAATGCATGGTAATTATTCTCTGGCCGTTCTTTAACCGGGCTTAAAGTGACACAAAATAGAGAGTGAACCATAACTTATTGAGTGAAACCCATTATCTAAATTAAATCTTGTTTTTTTTTAAATTGTTTATGTCATTACCTTGTGAAAAATAGTGGAGGAGGGTCCTTGTTGTCATTAGTATTTCTTACCTCTCAGCTAAATACCCATCTACCCCATATTGGAAACTTAATTATGAAATTTTATATTTTTGCAACAAATTATTTTAATTTAAGCTCTAGCACCAATTTCTCCAGAAGTGTGTGATACTTAGATAAGTAAACAAATATTAAGTAAAACAGTATGTTTTTGAAATAAAACAATATAAATAATTTAATAGAAAACATTAATTATATTTTTTATAGTTGGTAGTAGGTGCATACTTACTAAGTTCAATCAATAATACGTGTAAAACACGCATAGTTGTGGTTCCCAGAATGCCAACATATAAAATAACTAAATAAAGTGAATATAATGTAGTTAATTCATAATATGAAATAGTGAACGCTTGGACACATTCAAACATTAGGTATTTCATTGATCATATATTAATTAAAACAAATGTTTAAACTTTTAATTCATGTCCAGTATTGTTTACACAAAACATTTATTCAAATACATGGATATTTTCATTGCATCAGTAAACTATATTCTATGGGAAGCGTTTTGTTTGATGCATAGAAATGGATTATCCAAAATCTTATAGCAATTGGTAATAAGATGTAACTTACCAGATTATTTTGTATTGTGATCTTACGGATACAGTTGACAGCAGTACACTAATACTACAGTAGTAAAGACTTCCAAAGTCTAAGTCCTGTTTTCTAACTCCTATGAGTTATTTTTTACCATAAAATACTCAAATGACAAATACTGAAAATTGGAATACCGGATTTGTGAATGGTTCGATATTTTAGATGGTAAAATTGTACAAAACGTAACTATTGTCTGTGGCCGCCGGCCCGCGGCCGGACATCCATTTGCAGGACAGTGGTATTATAATATTTTATAATATTATAGTATTATCACAGACTATTTTCATATAGTATTATATGATATAATAATAATATATAGTCTGGTATTATCAATAGTTTTATATACCTAATTACTATTTACTATTGTAGTAAACCGACGGAGTCGCTTTCCTATTATTAAATATCATAAGTACATTCTCACGATATGACATTGATCAACAACTATAGCGTACCACGCCCTGTTGTTTAGCCACTTCAATAACGCCGAAATCGCATAACGATTTCTAATATACATATTGCCGAATAAACTAATTTTCAACTCAAGGATTATTCGACAACTTTAACACCTGCGTCGGTACCTTTCGAAACCGCCGGTATTCCTTTGATCCACCTCCTAGTCTCTACCGTGTACCTAATAGCTAAAGAAGACTTTGTATATATGTATACGAATCTCCGTCTGTACCTAAATTAGAATTAGCTCAGTGCGACAGTGCTGGTTAGGTTAAGTACACACTTGTAAGTACTTAGTATTAACCACTAATCTCTCGGGCAGACGCTTATCGCTCTGTCCTCAAATTTCTATATTAAAATGTAAAACCATTATATTATTATTAACATTTAAATAAATTACTTATAAATTATAACATTGTAACTTGTCACTCTACAACCTTGTCTCCTACTCAACCATCAACGTGTTTGAACTCAAAATATAAGCGTTAGTGAGGGATCACTACACTATCGCTGTAAAGTAGGTAGGTACCGTGGTAATGTATTATCATAGAATTTGATAGTCGAAGTAATTTATGTCCAAAGCGTACGCACGAATAGATATTAAAATACAAATTCGGAGTAGTATTATTATTATATCGTAACAGTAGTTGTTCGTGGTAATAGTGATATCCCATGCTATATTATAATATGTAGACTGTAGAGCCTTCCTCACTGTGATTGTATAATACACTAAAACATCGCGACCATCAATAGTCGCCATTATCGATAGTTAGAAAAAAAATTAACAACAACAAAAATTTCCAATGTGGATTATCGGCTTCATGAATTTTTTTATGTTGGGTAAAAAAAATATTTGTAACAAACATTACATTTGTATTTTAAACCCTTTATGAATTATGAATGTCCACGTGTCCCCTAATAACAGGTTTGGGTGTGAACTTTTTTTGACACTTGTGACATTCAAATGTGAAACCACGCGACCTAGAAATACAATTTGATTTCCAAGAAATTGTGATTTTTGTAGGTCAATGGTGACGATGAATTCTTTGAATATTTTAAATACTAGTTCTAAATGCTGTATATGTTCTTGAAAATTTGTAGACATGATATGGTTATCATCTACATATATTACAGCAAACTGTAAAATTCTCGTTCCTAGTACTTTTTCAATGATCTTTGGAATTCTGCTACCGAGATTGGAATTCTGTCCACGTACCATTTGTCGGAGTCGTCGATTTCTTCAATTTTTTTTTTGTACACCAATAAGCGCCAAACGGGAAGTTGATTTCTTTTCTTCTTGTTCCTTTTTGAATATCCTGCAGTCCCTTTTCCAGTGTCCTGATTTCTTACAGTGATTGCATTCTCCTGGTTTTGTATTATCATTTTTGTTCAAGTATTTTTGACTTTTATTATACTTGCCTTTGTTTGCACTCAAAGCACTACATTCAGCACCATCGTCACGGACCTCCTGCCCTTGCACTTGTCGCGTTTCTTCCACCATCAATCAAGCGGTTAACTGTTCCCGCGTTCTATTTCTACTTCAATTTTTTTTATTGAAACCACAGGAGCATTTAAGAGAAGAAAGTGACCTTAGGCAGCTGGAAACTGAAAAAGAAAAGATCGGTTCATATATTAAGATTAAAGTGGAAGAAAAAAAGAACCTTGGCAGGCTCTTCGCCTGTTGAGCGCGGCTTTGTTGTCCGCTTGATCATCCCGTTCGTCTTCTTCTTTGGTGTTCATTATTCTTTCCACCATAACTATGAACTCCCGTCTATTTGTGTCAGCTTGTTCTGCGATCCTACACCGGGCTGTCGGATCGTCCGGTAGGTCGTCGGGCCTAGGGCCGCACAGGGGTTCCTGCACGTCCCCTGGCTCTGGTGGCCGTCGGAGAATCCTAGTCAGGACCACGCGTTCGTCTTCCCACCTGGGACACGCGAAGAGCGTGTGCTCCGCCGTGTCGTCAGGGTCCATGCAGTATGTGCGGTAACTATCGTCTGCCCGATTGAACCCCCACAGGTAACTGCGGAACTCTGTGCGAACAGAGCCTGGGTCAGACGGTAGGTGAGGCTCATCGCGGGCTTCGCCAGCCAACGTGCCAGTCCACGTTGTCCAATTCAGAAACCATATGCCACCTGTGTGGTCCGTGCGAGGTGCATGTGCGTTACGCGCGTCATGCGTCGCTTTATATAAGAAAAATGTTCTATAGAAAAAAAATGTATAGCTCGGTATTGTGTGTAGATACCTCGTGCTTTTTTTCTTGAATTGGACAACGTGGAGGAAAATATTTCACTTAAAAGAAGAAATATTCCAGGAAAAGTGAGTAAAATATTATAAATTAATAATATCGGTACTGTAATAATACATGTTTAATTTTTATGATTTTTATTTCACCGGCATTTCGAAATGTTGTTTATACGAATTTTGATTTTCGAAATTAAAAAATACGAAATAGATATAACATACTCCCCAAAATAATATAAGTTTGACCAAATTAAATATAAATTTGTTTTTTAGTCGATACGGAGCCGTCAGAAGACCATGATTATCAACATGGAACAAGACATGAAATTGAAGTCTCCGAGTAAGCTGTACAAGGAAATGATGGTTGAAATTTTAAATATCACAGGTATTGGTCGCAATTCGATAGTTTCAATTATTTCCGAATACAAAAAAACCGTAACTGTTACGTCTTCTAATAAGACACGTAATAGTGTCTGTTCGATCGCATTGACGATTTAGATCGTAATGCACTTCGTCATAAAGTTCATTCCTTTTGGTTGAGAAAAGAAATACCAACCATCGACAAAATTTTGCATGCGGTGAATGAAGATACTGCCCTTCCCGATTTCAAACGCACTTCGTTGTATTCGTTGATAAAGAAATTGGACTTAGTCTTCACCAAGAGGAAAAGATGCAGCGTGTTGACGGAGCGAGAAGATCTGTTTGTTTGGCGTCAGAATTATTTGTACGATGTACGTAAATATAGAGAAGAAGGTCGTACCGTCTACTATCTAAACGAAACGTGGCTAAATGCAGGTGATTGTGTTGACAAGGTGTGGGTCGACCAGACAATTCGGTCAAAACATGACGCTTTTAAAGGTCTGACAACAGGTGTTACGAACCCGACTGGCAAGGGCAAACGTTTGATAATTGTACACATTGGCTCGCACAAAGGTTTTGTAGATGGTGGTCTATTATTTACGACCCCGAGCTCTTTGTTCAAGGCCACGCGGTTCCTATGAAACGTTCCATGCCATACCTCGGTGTTGAACTGGACACGCGTCTGTTGTTCACGGAACACGTCAGTCAAGGCCTACGAGTCGGCGATCGCCATTGGGAGACTGATGCCCAACGTCGGCGGACCTTCTCAGAGCAAGAGAGCCCTGCTGGGAACAGTGACCAACAGCAAGCTGCTGTACGCGGCTGCAGTCTGGGCCACTCAAGGCACAAAAACGGCTAAAAATCGGAACGAGATGGCAAGGGCGCAGCGCACCGTCGATATCCGCACAAATTAACTGTTTTCGCAATAAATATTATTTTTTTTTTCGTTACTTGTTTTGTTACCTTAATAAATAATAATATTACAAAACTCACTTAAATTATACGTTATCGAATCATAAATGATTTTAATTTTAATTTTATAGATTGGCATAATCACGAAAAATGTACAACTATTGCAAGACAAAATGTAAGTACATCATGTAAGCGTGTGGCTGTCGAAGACATAAGTATTCGTCCTAGAAAAATTATTTTAACTGAAATGAATAACCACATAACTAATACAGATTTCACTATATCTGATGTATCCGCTATACGAAAAAGTATTTACCATGCTCGTAGAAAATCTCTTCCATCAAATCCTAAATCTGTGTCTGATGTGCATAAAGCATTAAACGATCTACATTTAACTATTTCTAAAAACGAAGTTTTTTTATTTATTAATGACGAATTATCTAATATAATTATATTTACATGCCACGAAAATTTAAAATTTTTATGTAAGTCAGAAACGATTTATATTAACGGGACTTTTTCGTACTGTCCAAAATATTTTGTTCAATATTTTGTCATTCATGGATTTATCATCGAATATTATGTACCATTAGTATTTTGTATTTTAAATAATAAATCGACAGATACGTATCATCTTGTTTTATCATATATCAAAAATAAAGCGATGCAAAATTTTAGTTTAATATTTAAACCAAAATATGTTACTGTTGATTTTGAATTATCTATACATCTCGCTGTGAAATCAGTATGGCCATTATCCGAAATTATAGGCTGTCGTTTTCACTTGACTCAAGCTTGGTACAGGAAAATTCAATCACTAGGATTAACTTCAGCTTATAAGGATAAAAAGTGGTTAAAATTTACATTTGGTTTAACTTTTCTCGATCCAAATGAAGTTTCGGATTGTTTGGTTGACGATTTTATGTCTGAAATCCCTGATGATCCAAAATACCGAAAATATGCAGATTATTTAGTAGATAACTACATCGGAGAAAATGCCAATTTCCCTCCAAACATTTGGGCAGCGTTTGCAGCTGATTTAACTAGAACCACCAATAACTGAATCTTTTCACTCTCACTTCAATGAATAGTTTTATAAATAGCATCCTAATATTTTTACATTTTTTAGAAATTTTAATTAAAACAGTTCAAACAGATGTTTATATTAAAATCAACAGTTGTGTTTAAAATATACCTAACCCTCAAACAAATGCACAAGTTAAAACCAGATTAAAAAAAAACTTTAAAAGCAATTAAGGATTATAAAAACAAAAAAATGACGCGTTATGAATATGTACAAATGGTTGCATTTAATTACAATAAAGATTAGGAAGATATAATGCTAAAAAAATCTTAATTTATTTTTATTATGATCAATTTGATTGATATTGATATTTTATTGACTATAATTCGATTGACTATTATTACCTATAGCCTATATTTTTCAATAAAATGTGTACTTATACTAATTATTTAATATTGTTTAAAAAGTGTATTATTGATAATTATTTTTAAAAAAATCGTATTAGTTTATTATAATTAATAAAAAATATGTTTTATTTATATTATTTGTTATAAATTATAATAGTTAGTAATAAGTATATGTATAGTTTTTAAAAACAGTTTGTATTAATTCTGATTATTGTTTCAAAAAAAATGTGTATATACAGCTATTATTGATGATAATTTTAAAAACATTCGTATAATTAACTATGATTTAAATTAAAATTGTATTTATTATTATTTGAGAAAAAAATATATTACTTTATTATAATTAAATTTGTCGGCTCGCCAAAAGGAGGATGGGAACGAGACTGCCAGAGCGGCGGACTACGGTCGGCTCGCCAATTCGGACAGCAAGAATGAGACTGCCAGGGCGCCGGACTCCGGTCGGCCTGATAAGATATTAGGAGGAAGGTGAATATGAAAACGATTACGTATAAAATGTTATGTTTATGTTTATGTTATGTTGATGGGGGAGGTAAGTCGGGGTATTGTCCCGTCTACCCCCCCCCCCAGCCCGTATGTATAAATTGTTGATTTTATCAATAAACTATGGCGGCGTCGCGGAAGCATTGCGAAAGCAGTCTCCACGGCGTCGTCGAATCAAACCTGGAAAAAAAAAAAGTATTAAGTATAAAAACTTTTAAATTTTAGAAACTTGTACAATCCCGTAGGATGGGATATCTGCGGGACAAAATAAAAATAATAAGAGAGAAAGTAAGTTTTTAGTACTTCAATATATTTATATGTGCTATTTAAATAACAATTGCATACTTACAACAACAAAAAATAGTATTGCAATGTATAGTACCATTCGTGATACATACATGGTAATGTTATTTCTATAGCATAAATAATTAAAACTTTAATATTTTAGAAACTAGTAAAATCCCGTAAGGGAGATCTGTGGGACAAGTTAAACAAGAAAGCGGAGAAAGTAAGTTTTTAGTATTCAATTCCTGATACATAGTATATGGTAATGTTATTTCTGTAGTATAAGTAATTAAAACTTTTAAATTTTAGAAACTGATCAAAGCTCCCGCAGAGATACCCACAGAAAAAACAGAGGAAGTAAGTTTTTAGTAAATACTTCAATATTTTGTCCATATGTATTATTTGAATAACAATTTCACACACCTAGGGTAAAATAAAATGTTGATTGCAACAAGTTAATGTTAAATTACTATTATTTTAGACATAAAAATTTTGAAATTAATTTATGTGGTCACTTATCACGAATAAAGTAAATATGGTATTAATAATAGTTTTAATTTTAACAAGTGAAGGTAGAACCTAGTTAATGTTGACACTTGTAATCAATTTTAAAAAACTATTTTTATTGGGAAATAAATCAAGGATTATTAAAATAATTATTTGTTTGACGTGTGTTAACACTATAATTCTATCATCATCATATTAACTAATTAAATACAATTTATTAAGCCTCCATCATAAATAATCTACTTATACATACAAAACTACTAAATATGTATATAATATATAATATATAATATAATTAATAATATTAAATTATGTTATAGGAAAGAACACAACAGACAGAGATAGTTGACGTAGAAATCCCTCCAATGAGAGTAGATAACCTTATAGTGTTTTTAAAAAAAAAATAAAAAAACCTATTTAAATAATAAGAGTTATTCATTTCAGTTTTAATATCCTACAAATTATTTTTTTCAGATACTTCGTTATGAAAAAAAGTAACATGGTAGGGAAACGTGGGGCAGAACGGGGCCATGGGGGCAAAACGGTGACATTCCAATATATATGTCTTATAATGGTCATACTGATTTAAAAACTTAATATATAGAATCCTTGGGCTAACAATATCATGTGACAAAAATTTCAAGTTCACATATCAATTATCTTATCAGTAATAAATTAAAATCATTACACTTGCCTCTTATCAATTGATTGATATAGTAAACTGTTATTTTGTTTTGAAATGTTTTTATGGTTAACTTATTGTATCTCATATTTTTTTTCGCTGTTTCTCTAGTAAATGTTTTCAAGATTATTTTAATAATGTTAAAAAAATTAATTGTTGTGTGTAGAAACAACGGCTGCAGGTAAGTGTAATAATTGGGGCATAATGGGGTATACCTGTTTGGGGCAAAATGGGGATGTCCCCGTTTTTCCCCAATGTATTAATATATTCATAATCTGTAAACGATATGTTACCATATTTTTAGAATGGTTAGAAACTATCATAGAAAGAGTAAACGCCAATCATGGATGATGTAATGTATGGTTGATGTAAAATGACATTATTGTTTGTGTAAACAAAGAGATGGGATACAGAAAAGCAGCATCAACATATGATGTTCCACAATCTACTCTTGAAAGAAGAGTAAAAGCTTACTTACAATCTGGAAATAAAACTAATGATTTTAGTAAAGGTAATCTTATTTAAGTATTTACTTTTACAATGCAATTAATATTTTATTATTTTATTAGGACTTGGGAAGTATAAAACTGTTTTCAACAGTGAACAAGAAATTGAATTGGTTGCATATATTAAAACTATGGAGGCCCTTTTATTTGGACTAACACCTTTAGAGTTAAGAGGATTAGCTTTCCAACTGGCAGAAAAGAACAATTTAATGCATCCTTTTCAAAAAACCCAACCTGAAGGGTGGAAGAGACTGGCTGTATGGGTTTATGAAACGACATGCTGACCTATCATTACGAAAACCTGAAGCTACATCAGCAGCAAGAGCTTCTGGTTTTAATAAGGTAGCAGTTGGTAAGTTTTATGCTTTGCTGACAGATGTTGTAGATAAGTACAAATTAACTGCTTCGCAAATATTTAATATTGATGAAACGGGAATATCTTGTGTCCCAAAATATCAAAGCAAAATAATTGCATGCCGTGGTCGCCGTCAAGTAGGTACTTCAACATCTGCTGAAAGAGGCCAAACAATTACAGTTGAAATATGTATGTCTACAGATGGATCCTATATGCCTTCTATGTTTATATTTCCTCGCGTTAGGGAAAAACAAGAGCTTATTGATGGTGGACCACCAGGGTCGTGGGAGGAAGTGCACCCAAGTGGGTGGATCCAAACTGATTTGTTTTTGAAATGGTTTGACAAATTTATATTATTTTCAAGAGCATCTCAAACAAATGAAGTTTTGCTTCTACTTGATGGTCATTCTATCCACACAAAATCTATACAATTGATAGAGCTAGGGACGCTGGTGTAATTCTGCATTGTTTTCCGCCTCATTGTACACATAAGCTGCAGCCATTAGATGTAGGATTTATGAAACCGCTTAGTGTATATTATTGTGATGAAATAAAAAAATGGCTGAGGGAGCATGCTAACGAGCACAGAGTAGTTACACAATTTCAAATTGCTTCACTGTTTGGAAAAGCTTATTTGAAGGCATCTACTATGCCAACAGCAATAAACGCCTTCAGAGCAACTGGCATATGGCCAGTTGACTCCAACACATTTAATGAGCATGATTTTCTAGCTAGTGCAGCTACAGACATTGATTTGGGTGATACAATTTATAGTAATAATCAACACAATATTACAGATATGAATACAATTCAACTAGAAGTTCCTGATCCAGGCCAAAAAGAAAGTATTGCAACAGATATATCAACAAATCAAAACTCACCAGGATGCTCTTATCGGAAAAATAATGCTGAAAAAATATTTCCTATGTCTTCTCCTGAGGATATTTATCCAATACCTAAAAGCTCAAAAACCACTGCACGGTGTTCTAAGAGAAGAGGTAAAACAGCAATCCTTACTGAATCTCCCTATAAAAATGAACTTTTAGCAGCAAACTCAAAGCCACCGACTTCAAAGAGTTCATTGTTTTCGAATAAAAAAAAAACAAAAAAAACAAGGAGAGTTAAAACTAAGAAACCAGTTCCCAGTGATGTCGATGAGAACTGTCTATACTGTGGCGAGTCATATTTAATATCAGTTGATGGGTGGGTTCAATGTTCCAAATGCAAGTTATGGGCACACTGCCTTTGTGCGGGCATCGATGAAAAAGATAAAGATGCCTTATTAACCTGTGAATTTTGCTCTTAATTATTTTAAATATGTTAATTGTTTTATGTAATTTTTAAGTTCACCTACTTGGGTATAATAATAAGTATTTCAATAAAATGTACAAATTTAATAAAAGAAAAAGTTCTGTTTTAAATTTACAAGCATTTATTATTCTTTGTTTTTCTACAATTATTATATTAAAATATATTCCTATAAATATAATAATATAATATATTACATTATGCATATTATGCAAGTTATAAACATTATTTAAATAAAAAGAATTTTAAGTTGATTAATTTAATTGTATTTATGTTAAATGAAATAATATTTGAATGACGTCCCCATTTTGCCCCTAGTGTGGGGAAAACGATACTTAAATATATTTTGACCTTTAACACTATGAGACTTAACTGAATGTTTAAAATATGCTAACATATTAATAGCCATATCCTAAGGATTACACAGTTAAAGTTTCAAATCAAAATAACAATTCTTGAGTGAGTTATAGCTTCTGATACATTAACGTCCCCATTCTGCCCCACGTTCCCCTACTTGATTATCATAGATGTTTTTATATTAATAATTTGTGCTTCTATGTTGATGAAAGTAGGTTAGTCAGAAATAAACCGTAGTTTTTACCTATTATAATATGTAGCTGGTCTTGTGGTAGGTACATAGACTTGTTCCTTTTACAGTTACATTGAAATATCTAGACACAGCAGATTTCCAAACAACATATGTTTGCATTTTCAATTCACAGGTATCCAAATTTGTTTTGTTCGACGACACGACTAGGTACGACCTAAATGTAATTCTTCTTAATCAGAAATTTCCAATTAACATAAAAAATAAAAAAAATTAATATAATATTACGTATTACACATTAGTACATTACATACCTTTAAGAAACGAGAACAATCTCGATTCAATGCTGTTTTTAATGATAGAATGCTATTGATAAATGAAACAAATCGCTAGGTTATTAAAGCGAAACATTTTAATAAAATAAAATTCAAAACCTGCCACGACGTGTAATTATTGGTTAAAAACAAAATATTGCAAATAATGAGAAAAAAATAGGTACATATAATAAGACTATTCGGCGCTTAGTTGGAGGAATTTTTGGTGCAGGTTTTGAGAAGCTGCCTTGTATACTGGACATCCCTTAAAGTTGGCAGTGTGGTCCCCACTGCATAGGGCGCATTTGGCAGGGCTGTTGCAGTCTTTGGAACAGTCTTCCGTTGGGTGATTTTCACCGCATTTGACGCATCTAGGTTTATGACTGCAACCGTTTTTCGTGTGTCAGTATAATTGGCAGTTGTGACATTGCGGAGGGCTACGCTTTTTGTGCGGTTTCTCGATCTTAACTTTGGTGTTGAGTAGTGATGTGATGTCGTGAATGTCTTTGTTGTCCTGTGGTAGGACATCCACAAAGAATAGTGGAAGAGGGGATTTGCTTTTATTTTTGGCGTTATACACGTTTTTTACTTGGTGACCTAACTCGTTCAGAGCGTTTATGATGTCAGTGTTTAGTGTGGAATGGTGCAGGTTTCTAATTGCGACTCTGTAGGTGCGGAGGTGACGGGGGTATATGAGTGGAAACTGGTTTCCGTATCATGTAGGTAGTCAATGATTGTATTGTAATTTATACCCTTTATAGGGCACTGGGATCTATACTTCCCATAACGGGAAAAAAATGTTTAATCTTTGTGGTTTATTACTATTTACTTATCGATTGCACTGAATTAATCTTCGATATATTGTGCGCAATTTTTATATAAGGTTTACCTATGATAAGAGCAACACAATCGTCATAAATAATCGCAATCGATATCAATGGGATGATATATTCCCATTGCCCATACCATGTATTTAATTTATCATAACTGTTTTATTTTTCAAATTTTATATTAGTTTTTAAATATTATCAAATATTATAAGTAACCAGTGGTAACAACGGTTATGTTATAACAATCAATACAATTCCCGCTATTTGTTGGTGTTATCACTTAAATTACCCGCTAAAAATTAATATGATAAAAGTGATAATCAAAATATTTTTTTATTATCAAGCAAATAAACATGTTATTTTAAAACAGTCAAAATTTATTCAAACTTCACCTCAAAATCATTAATGTAAGTATCTTTCAATCAACCATAATATGTAGTTTTAGAAAATATAAAAACTTAGTATTTGTTATTATCCACTAAGAAAATATTTATAGTTTTATACCAATATATTGTTGTAATTCTGTAATATATTAATATATTATATGATATGTATTCCATGTATAATTTCTCTATGGTTACAAAATATACTTATAACCATTTAATTTTTTGGTAAAAATATGTAGATGCCTCGTGGTCTTACTGAAGAAGACATCATATTTCAATTAAATAGTATATCTGACTCAATGGCATTTGATTCAGATGAAGGAGGCGATTCGGATGCAGAAGATTTCCATCTTAATGTAAAATCAACACCAACTGCAATAAAACCTGTTGACACATCTTTTTTTCGAGTTCCAGCTCATAAAATAACATCTACTTTAAAAGGTTGGTATATTGGTTTTGTATTATATAATTTATTAAAAAATAGATTTTACATTCCAAGATGCAGATCCTAATAATGTCAAGTCAACACCGAATACACTAGAACCTGTTCACAGTCCATCTTTTTTGAGAGTTCCACCAAAAATTGATTTAGAAGCTTCTACTTCAGAAGGTTGGTATATTAGTTTTGTTTTATATAATTTACATTCCAAAAGTAGGGACCTATATTATATAGTATTGTGTATTTGTATATTACATACAAATTATAAAACATATAATATGTACTGATTACATCATATTCAATCAGATTCTATATTTATTAGGTATTAGAACGTACATAGTATATAGATATTCAGATAGGTTGAGTACCTACTAACACACATGCATATAACTAAAAATAATACATCACTATAATGTATTTTTGTTATAAGTAAAATGTTTTAAATGTAAAATATCTCAAAAACATTTTTACCTTTTATCTTTTTTAATTATGATACTTTCTATTGATTGAATACTATTTAATTTAAAATTTAAATACTTGTATAACCAATATGAGTAAACACCATATTAAAATGATTGATTAAATTTAAAAAAAAAAACTAGAACTTATAATATAAAGGTTAAGTTTATATTAATTTGATAAATTATATTTTATGCATAGTAAAATATTTTATTTGTTTATTACAATGAAATTAATTGAAAACATACCAAAGTATATCTATTTTTAAAATAAAATTAATAGTTTATATTTATATTAATTTTAGAGCAATATGACAATAATTCTGGCAATCAAAGCTCAATAGAAACAAATAGGGACTTGATTAAAGACTTTGACCAGGCATTTCCAGATTATGTTTTTGATTTTGATTTCATTGGTGGAAATGATGAATTTGAAAATGATAATATATTATGTAATATAATTGATATTGATGATGATGATCAATTATTGACAAGTGAAGTTTGTGAAGAAGAAGATGATGGTGGTAATTTTAGTGAATATAATAATTTTACTAAAATAGGATGTTCTCCTACAGTTTTCAAAAAATGTCGTTTTAGAGAAATCCAAGGACCTATAGATAAAAATATTTATAAATTACAACCAATTGACATTTTTTTAATGATAATGGAACCAATGTTTGAAACAATTGTTGAAGAATCCAATTTATATGCTACTCAACACAATGCTAATTTAAATACAAATGTTGATGAAATTAAAGCATTTATCGGTATGCTCATTTATATGGGTTATCATTCCCTTCCGAGTATAAGGCTTTATTGGTCAACTGACCAAAACTTTTATTGCGAAAGAATAGCCAAAATAATGCCTGTAAAGAGATTTTTGAAACTTCTTCGTTATCTTCACCTAAACAATAATTTAAATATGCCACAAAGAGATTCTCCACATTTTGACAAACTTTATAAAATCCGTCCACTCATATCTCATTTGCAACATAAATATCTATCTATATTTAAACCATCTAGGCATGTAGCTGTAGATGAAAGTATGGTGCCATTTAAAGGACGTTTTACCATGAAGCAGTACATGCCAAATAAGCCGATAAAACGAGGGTTTAAAATTTGGGCATTGGCTGATACAGCTAGTGGATTTTTGCTAAATTTTGATGTGTACACTGGGAAAAAGACTGACGGTAAACCAGAATTCGGTTTAGGTGAAAATGTTGTTTTAAACCTATGTGGAAATTTAAAAAACTTATATTATTGTGTTTATTTTGATAACTTTTTCACAAGTATACCTTTGATATCAAAACTTTTAGAATATAGAATTTTTGCTTGTGGCACATTCAGAACGAACAAAAAGTTTTATCCTAAAAACCTAATGAAGAAAGATAATAAATATGCTTCTGGAGATATAGAGTATGCTCAATGCAATGATATAAGTGTTATGCGCTGGAAAGACAGAGGTTCTAAGCCAGTTACACTGATGCATACCTACGCTAATCCCAACTCCCCCAGTGGGCGATGGGATACTATTTTCCCATGATCTTTTTTAGCAATGCAAATAAAAAAAAAAATTTTTTTTATTTTTCCCAAATTACCTGTATCCTACTGAGTAAGTATACCAAATTTTATAAGAATTGGATGATATTTTACCTTCTGCCCTATAAAGGGTTATACGACTTGATGGTATAACCATGAGGTATGTTGATGTTGCCCTGCAGGTGAAACCTTCCGGGCTGGTGATATTGGTTAGGGCGTTTTTGAAAGCGGAAAAGTTTGTAATGTTTTTAATAACTATAGGCGGAATGACCATTTTTCTGACCTGAACTGTGTGAGGCTGGTTCGCTGGAGTAGCATCCAACGAGTTGGAAGCGGACGTGGCTGCTGCTTCTTGGTCGTCGGGGTCATTAGTGGCGAGTGCGGCAAAATGATTTGGTGTAATAAAAACTTTTGACTTTTTGTCAGTTTGACTCGGCGACAGCGACGAACTGGACAAATTTCTTTTTGACTGATTAGGCGTGCGTGACGTAGCGAGGCCCGCATTACGGGCGCTGTTGTTCATTATATGGTTATAATAAAAACAAATAATTATATTATACTGTTAATTGGCGAGGGCGCACAGAGATAAGGGAGTGATACATCGAACAAAGCAACGTACGTGCGTTCATATCGAATGTTGCGGCCGAACTATTTCAGTATTAAATATTATAGAAAGAATTACCTGTATCTAATAATACCATTAAAACTCACAACACATAAATAAAATACAAATAATATATGATTTAGGTAGATAAATTTATTATTTTTTCAAAGAACTTCTGTACATAAAAATGGTCTTTATATGCTTGTTCGCTGGCAACTTGTATCGCCGTTGTTTCTTTTGTAAAAATCTGGCAACTGATGGTCTAGGATCAAAATGTGCCGTACCACTGCTGTTTAAAGCGATATAAAGACGGCGGTTAATCGCTTCCCTCGAGTAATTGGACTGTTTGTTTTCAAAATTGTATGGCAAGATACAGCGCGTTTAGGCCCACAACTATGAGGAGTGATAGAAATATACGTCTGCACGAGTTTGGAGAATAAAGTATTTGGTGTACTAATTTTTAAATAATAGTAAAGCTTCCCAGTGAAATCTGTGATATTACATGGCGCAGGTAGATTTTCTGACGCATAGAGCCCGAGTACTTCATCGCTAAACTGACTCAAATTAGTTTTGTCAAATAATCCTTCGACATCATATCTGACCGAAGCAATCACTTCTGCTGCACTCTGTGCGTTTAAAAATGATTTTAGTCGATTGATAATACTTTTATGTTCACATTCAAGTCACTGTTGTAGAAATTCCATGGCACTTTGTATAATTTCATTTCTAACACTTGAAACACAACGTCGTGTTTCAACATATGCATTTCGAATTGTTCGTGTTTGTATATTGTCATCATCTTTCTCATGTTCTAATTCTACATTACACAACTTGTTTTTTAAATCTTCTTTTTTTCCACCAGGAAAACAATTAGATGCGATTAGAGACAACGATTCAAGTACTTCAATTTTTTTAGTTTCAATGTCACACAAAGTGGTCATCGATTTTTGGCCTTCTTTTTGTAATTTTTCAAACTGGCGAAGTATGTCCATCATTAAAGCAGTATAATATTCTTGGTCTCCACCTTCCTTCCATAGCTTTAAAAATCCTTTAACTGTTGATTTTTCAGTTTTATTCCCACTAACGCTAGTAATTAATGAATTCCAATGCGTTCTTATCGCTTTTAAATTGTTCCAAACTGATTCACTTAAGTTTAAAAGATGTTGAACAAATCGCACTTCAAAATGTTCTGGGAATCGATAGAAGTTGTTGTTTGACTTTTCTGAAATTAATTTAAGTTCTTCTGTACGTACCGCTGAATTTCTGTAAAATGTAGCAATAACTTTTAAATTTGATTTCCAGTGTTTCACTTCTACTATTGATGTCTGTAAATCTCCAAACGCTAAATCCTATACGCAACGCACCAAATACAAAGTATTTCTTTTTTCAAATGTTCTCGAATTCTTACCCAGAGACCAATATTCTTACCAGTGTTAGCGCTCTCGACATCAGTAGTTAAGCCAGTCATGTTTTGTTTTGCAATATCTTCTAAGTTTAGGTTTTTTAAAGTGATTATAATCGAATCAAGTAAACCTCTGCTCCACGCTTAGAAGAATGACTTTCTCCGAGGAATACATTTTTCATAGCTTTACTATTTTCAAGATAACGAGCTATTATGAACTTGTTACCAATCGAATACTTGTCAACAGAGCCATCAACTTGTATTGAAAAACATTCTGCATGTTTTAACTCTTTTGTAACAGATTCCATTATGATTTCAGCAACTGTATCTAACATTTCACGATATGTAAGTGGATTTTTGTAGTGAAGTGCAGAAGCGGATGGTTCAAAACAAACAAATGTAGAATAATCTAAACCATACTCTTTGTAACTAGCAATTTGAGCATCAGCATGCATTTTCGAAAGTGATCTAGATGGCCATGAATTAGCAGATAATGTCAATACTTTACTATCATTGTATTAAATTTTTAATAATTTCTGACTCATGGTTTTTAAGAACTTTAATCCAAGGATGTTTATCAGACTGTGTTAACCAGAGGCGCTGAGTCTCGTCAGCTTTACAAGCCGCACCATGAGAGTCACTATGTAAATGGTCAACAACCCTCATCAATTCTCTTTTACCATCACATCGTATACCATCAGCCATCGGCAGTTGTCCATTACGAGAAAATTTTTTAGCTTCTGTAATTTGATCAAAACAAATCATGCATTTTAATCCTGATCGTTTTCCCAATTTTATTTTTCTGACCATAGAAAACGTTTGCATTAACCATTGAACATCTAAATCAAAAGACCCTTTATACCATTCTGTATTTGTACTATTTATCTGAGATTCGTTTACTGTCGTATCTAGTGTACTAAAGAAGAATCAGCGCGTGTACCGAGTGTAACAGAATCGCTTTTATCACTTTTGTTTTGAAAAAAACAGTTGAACTACTAGGTTCAATAGATGTAACAAGACTTTGAGATGTAGAAAAAGTTTCAGTAGATGTAATTAGACTTTAAGATGTAGAAATAGTTTCAGTAGATGTAATTAGACTTTGAGATGTAGAATTATTTAATTTTAATTGTTTTTCTTTATGAGATTTTTGAAAATAATAATCTGTTATACGTTTTGCCATTTGGATTTGAATGTAATAACTTGTGTGATATTATTCAACGTTGTTAATATATTTTAGGGCCACCGAACCAAAGCATATATTGAGTCAATAGATTTGATATCCATATCTAGAGAAACAAAATAAAAACAACCGTACACTAACGTTTTACCAAAAAGTTATAAAAGACAATATAATTGATATGCTTATAAGCATAAGCTTACATTAACGACGTTATATAAATAAATAAATAAATAAAAATAAAATATATTTAGCAATGTTACATAAGTATATAACAGTATAATAGTATATACCCTTATTATACACTGATGGTTTAAAAAAAGTCATCTGAATGTTTTACGTGTTAATACTGCAACTCTTGAATAAAAATATTATGTATCGATATTAGTTCAAGGCTGGGCATTAACGAGTTAAAAAGTTAAATAAAATTAAAAGTTAAGTTACTTTTAACTAACTTAAATAATGAATTACATTTTTTCCATGTTATATTGTAACAATAATTAACAATAATAAGTAATAATAATCCAAAATATTAAATATTATACTAATTAATAAGTAATAATTTCTAATTAATGCTGTTATATTATTCACAGAAATTCACAGAATGTTAATAATATTACATCAATACGTAAAACGATTGATTAATATTATTAATAGTGTTTATAACCAATGGTAATACGTTATACGTATCATAATATAATAATATTATTATTATTATGTAAGTAGATATGTATATTTAATAAAAGTATTATTGTATTTTGTAGTATGTTATAATTATTGAAAATAGGTGCTGTATTTAAGTTCAAGTATAAAGTATTAAGTTTTAAATTATTTTGTACTTACCAAGAGACGAAAGTCGTATTGTACGTTTAAACTGTCGAAAGGTTTAAAAAGAAATAATCATTTAGCTAATAGCTTGTAGGAACATGGACTAAAATAAAATCAAAAACAATCAATTTGTAGATATTTGCCGAGACGACTGACGACCAGATGAAACCTGTCGCATTATCGCGTGCCACTTGGAATAAATTGCTTGTATTATTCTATGGATAGGTACCTACTACCTACGGGCTACGGTGAACGGTCACATGGGTTTTCCATTGCTCGATAATTATTTGCCGAACGAAATTATATAAATTATACGTCATAAATAAATAACAACATTAAACATAATAAATGAAATAAAATTAATTAAAACTATGTAATAATTTCAAACATCGACATTTTTATAAAAAACCGTTGTCGCCCAGTAATTAAATATATCATCTACTAGGCGACAAAAAGTTCTGACTGGGCGACATTAACGCCCAGTATATTAGTTAAAATATCCACTGGGGCATTAGTAAAATAACATATTATAAATGATACTCAGCGTCCCCGTCACATCTTATCACTTTCAATCGCCAATATAATTTATTTGGCATAAATATTGGCGATAGAGATTTTTTTCTATGCAACAACTCCACCACAAGTAGTTGGTCACTGCCGTATAACCACAAAATAATAACAACTTTTTTAATTTTTCGGACAAAAGCTTATCACTCGACAACAGAAAGTGATAACACAGAATATTCTGGGGTAATCGTAATATTAAACTATAGATTGTATGGATAGGCCATATTTTGATTCTTCAGTTTCATATTATAATAATATTTTTAAATTACAACAAAATAACCAAAATCGTTAATACTGATTTTAATATGTAATTTTGTCCAAATTTGAATTTAAAATATCTGTAAAAAATAACCGTGTTTATGTATTTTTTAGATTTTTTGGTTACAGTATGAGCTATTTATGAGAATCTTTGCTTTAAATTTTCAATCCTTAGTTATAAAAACTGTTCATTTTATAATTTTTTAATTACAGTGATTGATAATTTTCAAGATTTTGATAAATTTTGTCAAAATTCGAAATGCTTATAAAAAAAATGTGTGCCTATGTATTTTTAATATTTTAAAATTGCTATTGTAACAATATATCAGAAGACTTGCATTACATTTTCACCCATTTTTACCCAACAAATAAAATTTAATTGATATTTATAGAAAAAAAAAACTAAAAAATTTAAAACTGACAATGTCCGTAAACAGCTCAAAAGAGTCAAAATATTTTCAAAATTGTATGGTGTATGGAAAATGCTAATTTAAACATTCAGTAAAATTTTCAAGTATCTACAGTCATTCGTTTTTTAATTAAAACAAAATAAGGAAATCGCTACATGAGAAATCGAGTGAATATCCAATGTTGTAAAAATTTGAATTTCAAACGCTCATAAAAATTTAATTTGACTTTCTTGTAGACATTTTTTTTTTTGATGAAGGTAGACAAATGTATAAGGAATCTTGCATTACATTATCTTAGATTTAAAAAGAAAAATTTTTATGAATTTCTAACTCGAAATAATTTGCAAATTTTCGTCATTTTCACGCATTTTGTCAATATTTAGAATTTAAATGCTTATAACAAAAAACTGTGACTAAAGATTTTTAATATTTTTCATCTGTGTTTGGAACAATATATTAGGAGCCTGCTATTAATTTTTTAAGCTTTTATACCTTACAAATAAAATTTTATTGATATTTATAGAAAAAAAATTTAAAAAAAATGGAAACTAAAAATGTCCGTATAAAGCTCAAAATAACACAAAATATTTAGAAAATTATATCATGTAGAGAAAATGGAAATATAAACAACCAGTGAAAATTTCATGTATCGACGGTCATTTGTTTTAAAGTTACATCAAAAACCAAAATCAATTTTCTCGAAAACAGATTTTACGTAAAAATTCCCGTTTTTCCTTAATTTTTCTTCTGTTTTTCACGGCGCTTTTGAAAACTACTGGGAAACTTTCACTTTTGACCCCCCCCCCTGCAAAGTACCAACTAGATTCACATTCCCATCAGAAAAGATACTGTTGAAGAAAATCCAAGCACTTTTACTGTCCTAAAAGGTGATGAAAAACACAAAAAAAAAAAAAAAAAACACATCATTGTAAAATCAATACATTCATCGTTCCACTCAGAATCTAAAATGTAAATCTTCTATTTATAATAACCAAGGCTGGGCATTAACGAGTTAAAAATTAAAATTAAGTTAAAACGTTAAGTTAATTTTAATTAAGTTAATTAACTCGTTACTTTTTTTTCAAATTAACTTTTAACTTAATAAGTTACTTTTTTTCAAGATTAACGTGTTAACTTCAAGTTAATTTTATTTCAAAAATATCTAAATTAAGTTAATTTTCTTCCGAAGAATAATGTAAATTTTTTAATGTGTTTTTACTTTGATGTATCATTTTAAATTTCCCCAGTAATTTTCTTAGACGTAAAGAAAAACTATCTAATAAACCACATTATGTGTTCTATTTTTGCAAATTAGCAAATTTTAACTTTACACTAAGTTAAGTTACTTTTTTTTCAAAGTTAACTTTTAACTTAACGAGTTAACGATAAAAAATACGAGTAACTTTTAACTTAACTTAACTTAATTATTTTAAAATAACTTAACTTAACGAGTTAAAAAAAAACATTAACTTGCCCAGCCTTGATAATAACACAAGAATTGATCCTTACCTTCTATGACTATATGTAAAATAAAAAATAATTAAAAATGATTAACTCAGTAAAATATAAACATAAAATAAACAAATTATCTTTCTTTTACTAATAATACAAGAACTGTTTCTTTGCTTTGACATAAAATGAAAAATTCAGTAAAATATAAACATAATATAAAACATTTCAAATTTTTTTCTTAAAACACAAGATCTGTGATTAACAAAATTTAAAATTATTAACTATTCTTCAGACAATATTTGAAAAAGAAATAACAATTTGAGATAGTCCTTTCAATGCCCAAAAAGACGATAGGTGGCCAGGACTACAATTAATTGAATTTCTTTTTTTGCACTTGTCATATTACCAATTATTTTTAAAGTTTATGTTTTTTTATAAGAATAGGGTTGTTCTGTAGTAAATTTAACAAAATGTATAGGTATCTAGCTATTATATTATGTTTATATTTTTTTAACTGCTCATAAATATCTCACCTTAAACAATTATTACATTTTCAAAAATTTTGTTGTTAAAATATAAAATTAAAAAAAGGTTTGAACAAAAATTATTTAATATTTGATTGGGATAAAAAGTGATAATATAACCAGATGACAATTAAATTCGGTGTATAAACGAATAGGACCCGGGTCATTGAGATCCCACCCACTGTGCCATATGCAGTACCAAGAACATCCCATGAACATGTATTGAGGATTTGCGATGTTATTAACTAATGCATATTGATGTCATAATGATGTTAATGGGATTGCTAATGCCAGGTTCAGCAACTTTTTAAAAAGTATATTTATAAGAAGTTAGGTTATAACGTTTATAAGACTGCATTATGCGATATCTGTAGGATGTCTAGTGTAACTTCTATAATATGTGTATTTCTAAACATCTAAATCATGTTCAATTTGAACAACCATAAGACATCTATTTTGCCTATTATATTACATCTCTAGGAAGTTATTTCAATAACATAGCATGAATGTTATTAATGTTAGGGGAATACACCATAGCCAGGGCGGACTTTGGGGCAAATGCCCCTTCAAATATTTTTATGAACATTATTGGGATCATAATGTAACAGGTTTACACAAGCTCTACTTAAAAATAGAAAAAAAATTAAAAGAAAAAAATGTTTTCAGCTTATGAGACTGATAAAATACAATATATAATATTATAATTTTTTTTCATTTATTAAATTATAATTGTTTCAACAAAGTGTTTGTTTTTACAATTTTTTTTTTTTTTTTAAACATTTACATTATATTAACATTTTTCATATTTTTCATTAACAGAAATTAATAGTGATGTTGTTGTGGAGTGAAAATAATGGGAGATAAGATATTAAATAAATATAAATTTTAATTATTAATTAAGTTTTAATGTGAATTGACTGGTCGATAAGATTATGGAATGCTATCAGTTGTGAGTGCTTTTAGGACTGATGAAAGAAGTGAGATAAGGGGAGTAATTAGTGAGTTTAAATTGGAAATAATACTTGAGAGAGTGTCGGTGAATTTGAGTTCCGCGTTTAAATTTTGGTGATTTTTGGTGGCTTCGGCGTAAGATTTGGTTTTTTTATAGGTGTTGGAATCAGATCCTTTGGCTGGATTTGGCCTTTTTTGTAGGCAGCTTTGTAGACTGGGCATCCTTTGAAGTTAGCAGTATGTTCCTTAGTGCAAAGTGCACATTTGGCGGGACTATGTCGGTCTTTAGAACACTCTTTTGTAAGGTGGTTTTCACCACATTTAACGCATTTAGGTTTGTGACAGCAGTTATTTCGCGTGTGTCCGTAGGATTGACAGTTGTGGCATTGTGGTGGGCCACGTCTCTTTTTGTGTGGTTTCTCAATCAATACTTTAGTATTGAGTAAAGACTTGATGTCTAGGATGTCTTTGTTATTGTCTTGTGTTAAGATATCCACAAAGAATAAAGGTAGGGGACATTTGTTTTTATTTTTGGCGTTGTATATGTGTTTGACTAAGTGTCCCAACTCAGCCAATGCACTGATAATGTCATTGCTTAAGGTGGTAGAGTGCAGGTTTCTGATAACGACCCTGTATGTGCGAAGGTGACGGGGGGTGTATGAATGAAAACTGGCGTTAGTTTCGTGTAAGTGGTCTATGATTTTATTGAAGTTTGTACGACCAGCTGGTTGCACGATGAGGTGAGACGGCGTTGACCTACAGGTAAAGCCATTCGAATTGGTGATGTTTGTTAGGAGTTTATTGAAAGCGGAGTAGTATACAATATTTGTGATATAGATAGGTGGAGCTGGAGGCCCCATGTCTCGTTCAGTGTGAGTCTGGTTCACAGGATCATCCTTGGGGTTGGTTGAAGACGAAGTAGGAGCTATGTCAACGGTGTCATCAGTGGAGAGTGGGGCATAACGATTTGATGAAACATAGAATTTGGATTTTTTGTCGTTTTGTCTTGGCGAAGTTGACGAGGTTGACAAATTTCGTTTTGTGGATTTTGGTGTAAGCGGTGAAGCGGGACCGGCTTTTTGTACGTTGTTCATATTAAATTGTTGTTATAATATTATATAATTGGAACTGATAGTTAATAATGACCGTAATAAATTACTAATGAGCGCGCGAGGCGATAACGGAGCGTATACGATATACGATGCAGCGTACGTGTGTTCATGATGAAGTATGAACGCTACGGCCGAACTGAAAAATATTATAATATAATATAGTAGGTATATTATATACTACTATTACTGTAGAAATATGAACCAATGACATCATTAACTGGTCATACTTTTTATTAGAATAACAATTAATATTAAACTTCAAATAATAGTAAAAAACATGTTTATTTATTAACATAGCTTACATAATAAATTATAACATTTAATTCATACATTTCAATAAATATATAATAATAATAAAAATTACATAAAAAAATTATAATGTATTAATTGCTTAATACAAAAAAAATCTCTTTACTAGATAATAATAAAAAAAAATAATAATATACTTAATTATTGATGTATATTATACAACTATACATTGTAATATAAATCCATCCAAAAACATATATGTAAAATGAGAGCCAAGTTCAATACTATAATATATGCCTTGGTTGTTGACTTCAACGACAAAAGAAGTGAGATCTAAATGGGTGCCAAGTTAGGATAATATATTGAAGCCTAAGGTGTGACTTGGCTACTTTTCATATACGAATTATTATTATAAGTACCTACTAAAACAGTAATGGAAGAGTGAAGATGATTTTCCGAAGAATAAAATAAGAACTCAAAGCTTTAGAACTTGCAAATGCTATAATATATAATTCGTAGCCAAGTCAGACCTTAGGCTTCAATATATTATCCTAACTTGGCACCCATTTAGATCTCACTTCTTTTGTCGTTGAAGTCAACAACCAAGGCATATATTATAGTATTAAACTTGGCTCTCATTTTACATATATGTTTTTGGTGGGATATCATTACTTTTTGTATGTAAATTATTATAACCTTACCTAACCTAGCCATGACTTATTCTATAAATAAAGTTTATTACTATATAATATAATTCAGTTACTAATATTAATAATAATATTTATTATAAAATATTTTCCGTTGTATATACAGAGTATAAAATATATGTAAAATTAATATACAATTATTTTAACTCTTTTTGAGTATATTTTTAATTATCATAATTTTATTGACTGTAGTTTCTACTGTTGGGTGGATAATTCATAATTTGTAAGAATAATTATTTAATTATTTTAATTGTAATATTTAAAAAAAATAATATTAATTACATACATAGATAGAAAAAAAAATATGTCGCTGCGCGCGGGTCGACAATATCGACACATATTCGGCTAGTCGTATTTTTGGAGCGGCGATACAGGAAAGGTTATTTAAGTCAACATTACATTAAATTAGAGGCAATTCATTAATAAATTGAAAAATTAAACATAATAGATAAAATAATTACAAAATTATAATAAAATCAATTGATTAAAAAATTAAAAATTAAAAATTAAAAATTTTCAAGTTTCTGATTTTTTCCTTTGTATTTACCTAACTACCTATCTGTATGCCAAATTTGAACTTTCTAGGTCATCTGGAACTGGGTTAGAATTTTGATCTATAGGTAAGTCAGTGATAAAAATTACGATTTTCGGACGTTAATATCTAAATAACGGTTTGAAGTGTGTTTATGAAATTTAGAGCACATATGTATCTCGTTAGTCTCAATATATGAGCCAAATTTGACATGTTTATGTGGAATAGTTTTTGAGTTATGAGGGGGTCAAAAGTGGCTCCAAATGGTTCGTGTAATATTACACACGGTGCTGCTCGCCAGTTCTGTTAGCTAGAACTTGGCTTGACACGCTACCGCGTGTCTAGATATAAATATAAAAAAGCAGCTTTAGGTATTTGATAAAATAAATGAATAAAAAAAAAAAAAAAAAAAAAAAAAAAAATTATAATATACTAAATAATGTATATTATAAAACTGCAGTATAAAGTATAGATCATAATACAAATAAAAAAAAAAAAAAACCCTCTTTACTTAATAAAGAAAGGTATAGTAAAAAAATTATTATAAACTTAATAATATTGATGTATAAAACTGTGCATTGTGGGCGGCTATATCACGGACATCGAACGTTCACGTTGACTGGTGTTGCTGTAAAGCTGTAAACGAGGAGAGCTTGTACATAAACTTGTCACAGGCTGTCTACGGTCAATGATTTGTCCCTTCGGGAAAGTTTCCTAACTTCTCGGAGGATTCAACATCACGGGCCGATTCGGTCTCTACCATTTTTATGTACAAATTATTTTAATAATTAAAACTACTCTAATCAACATTGGTTAGATTGTGTTTCTTTAAATTACTAGTGTCTACCATCAAAAATGAATATTAGTATCTTACACATTGTTAAATAAATATTTTAAGAGGTTATTTATTACTTTCTTCTGTGTCTCCTGAAATGAACATTCAGCATATCACCATCGTTTTCAGTTCCTATTGGTTCTAAAATAAATTATTTGGAAAAACATAAAACGACAAAATAATTTTTAAAAAAGTCGCTCTACAGTAGGTTACAAGTGGGTCACTGAATAATGGATGGTATTAAATTTGAATTCAATGATATAATATCATTGTATAAGAAAAACGATTCTGAGCGAAAACGGTCAGTCAGCCTATGAAATTAATAAGTATATTTGATGATATTATTGTGAATAAAGACATTTTATATTTACCTACTTACGTGGACCCTTGTTTTAAATTTTCAATCCTTAGCTATAAAAGTTGAACATTTTATAAATTTTAGCTACAAAATCATTATTAAATTTTAGATATGATAAATTTTGTCGAAATTCGAACTTCAAATGCTTATAAAAAAATTGTACATATGTATTTTTAATATTTTTCAACTGCTATTGTTACAATATATCAGGAGCCTTGCATCAAATTTTCACTCTCTTTCACCCAACAAATAAAATTTTATTGATATTTATAGAAAAAAAAACTAAAAAATTTAAAACCGACAATATCCGTAAACAGCTCTAAAAGAGTCAAAATATTTTCAAAATTTTATGGTGTATAGAAAATGAAAATATAAACATTCAGTAAAATTGTCATGTATCTACAGTTACCTATTCTATTTTTAATAACAATAAAATAACAAAACCGCTACATGAGAAATCGAGTGAATATCCAGTATTGTTAAATTATGAACTTCAAACGCTCATAAAAATTTAATTTGATTTGCTTTTAGACATTTTTTTTTGATAAAGGTAGATAAACTTATTAGTTATCTTGTATTATATTTTCAAATGTTAGATTTAAAAAGAAAAATTTGTATGAATTCTCAGCTCCAAATAATTTGCTAATTTTCGTGATTTATCCGTATTTTGTCAAGATTTGAACTTTAAATGCTTATAAAAAAAATTGTGACTAAGGATTTTTAATATTTTTCAACTTAAACGGTTGGATTCCAAGAATATTGTCAACATTTTATTAAACGGGAAAACCTAATTAAAAAATCACAACGAGAACCGAATAGTTTATACATTATCTCACATACCTAGATAAACAACGACTAAAGACCATCAATAAATAAAATTAATAATTATCAAGCTATCATCATAACAGTATCTATTAAATATCTACAGGTATAGGTCGGATCAAGAAAGTAGTATAAAACAGCGATTCTCAACCGGGGGTTCGCCAACAATTTTTTTAGGGTCGCCAATTCATGTGGGACAACAATTGTTTCACTTAGAATCTTATATAAAATAGTAAGTGTTAAAATATATATATTTTTGTTTGGATAAACCTATAAATTCAAAGCTAATTACAGATAAGATAACAATATAATCGATTACGCGATGTTCTGAGTATTTTATCGGTGTTTCGTCAGTTTTATGTCGTACACCAGCTTGCTATTGTTATTATAAGTTATACACTATTTGTACATATTGTACGTTTATTCAATACCTTTATACCTAATTATTAAAAAATGAGTAAGCAAACATCTTTGTCAATTTTTTTTAAACAACCCTCAACATCAAATTCATCTTCAGCAATTGTGAACGGTCCTGATTTAGATGTTAGTGAAAATGAATTAAGACCACCACTTAAAAAGGTAAAACTAACTACAACAATTTTGAACTACGATGAAAGTTACGTCGAATACGGGTTTACTTATTTACATGAAAATAATATAGATTTGCCTCAATATATTATATGTAGTATGGTTTTGGCCAATGCATTTCTAAAATCTAATAAACTTTTGCGTCATCTTGAAAAAAATTACGTTCATTATAAAAATCGAAATAAAGATTTTTTTTTTAAAGAAAATTACACGAGTTTAAAGAAAATAAAAAAAAATATCAAATCTTTTACTACTGAAGATAAAAAATACTTAAAATGTTCATATTTGGCAGCCATGCATATAGCTAAATCTAAAAAAGCATATACAATCGGTGAAAAACTATTGAAACCTTGCATGATAGATATTAGTACTGAGTTGTTTGGTAGTGAATATACAACTAAAATAAACAGTATACCCATGTCCAATGATGCTATCAGCAGAAGAATAAATATTATGGCTGTTGACATTGAATATCAACTTATTCAAAAAATAAACAAATCTATATTTTATGGAATTCAAATCGATGAATCTACAGACATTAATAATGAAGCAATATTATTAATTTATATTAGATATGTAGATACCGATTTGAATGACATAAATGAAGAGTTTTTATGTTGTTTAAATTTACCAACGTTTTGTACATCTGAGGAAATTTTCAAAGTTATTTTAGTGTACTTCGACAAAAATGATCTATATATTTCCAAGTGTATGTACTGAGGGTGCTGCAGCTATGACGGGAAAGTTTAATGGTTTTGTAGCACGAATTAAACAGATAGCTCATAAGGATAAAATACTGAATAGGTACGGCATATTTTATATTTTACAGTTACAAATACAAACTTAATTTATAAGTTTATAACTACCTATTATAACATAATACTTTAGTAATCCGTAAACATTGGTTGACAACTGATAAGTCATTAATTATCAATGTTTTCTGTGTGTAATGAATATTTAATTTATTATTGTGCGTAGCAAACGACGCCTTAGTCCGCTCGGCCACTCCGTCCCCCATTAAACATTTGGACGGCGTTTGTGCAAAAGGGCTCAAGTCCAAATTTTTCTTTTTTCATATTATACATTCATTTTATACGCAATTTTGCGCCGCGTCTACTGGTACCACTGGTTTGAACAGATGTAGAACCAGTGTGGCCAGACATAGCGCTTTTTTGTCTAAATTTATTAGTAGTGGCCCTTTAAAATAATATTGCCAAAATGGCGCTTTTAATGGCGATCAAAAGCTTATCAAATTGATAAGCCGAAACGGGCACGCCGTTTATCATTAATATGTTATTGTTCCATTTGGCCCGTTTCAGACCACCCAACGCTGGCCGGTAAATTGATAAGCCTGGTTCCGGTCACTATTGAAACCGGGTGCCTGGTCACACTGTACAGATTCGGGCGCCTATTTTGAATATATTAAAATATAAAATTATAGTTCATATTTGAAATTTCCCAAATACTCACTACTCAGTTCTATTTACACTGACCGAGCGAAATATATTTTAGAAAACTGTATAGTTTATTGCTGATAACTGATAAGTAACAACATCAACAAATTTTTAAATCAATCAACTTCTTCGGTATGTTTACTTTATATGTTTGTTTTTTTTTTAAGGTATGTTTTATATACATGTATTTTTAATGACAGGCTTTTGAAAGACCTAGTTCTTCAAAACGACATTGTGATGAAGAAAACGATACAGCACTTACACCAAAATGCAAAAGGCAATGTAGAGGTGAATTAACAATGGAGGAAAAATCCCAAAATGTACGAAAACAATTATTTTCTGCTTCCCGGCTTGAAGATGATCGTTTTAAAGGCTGGTTAAGGGCGATTCCAGATCAACCATCCAAGGCTACTTGTATAGCCTGTAACTTAATTTTTGGTACTAAGAAGTCTGATATAATAAGACATATCAGGTCATTATCAAGTTTAAAAAATGTAAATAAATTAAATATTAGACCTGACTCAGAAATAGTTCAAATGCGTACTCAAGTACAAAAGACAGAACTTATGTTAGCTCATTATGTAGCATGTCATAATTTGAGCTTCAGAAGTATCGATCACTTATCTCAATTGCCTGGACTAATGATGAATGATTCAAAAATTGCTCAACAGATTTCTTTAAAGCATACCAAATGTGTTAAATTGATAAAAAATGTTCTTGCAAGTGTTGTTGAAGATAATATAGTAAAAGAAATGGAGAATAAAAAGTTTTCTGTATACCTAGACAACAGATATTGCCAATATTAAAGTTTTGGCAATATTGGTAAAATACATTGCAAACAAAATTCAAACACATTTGCTAGATTTGGTACCTGTTGATGCTAACCATGGAACTGCTAAAGGCCTCTACATTTTGTTTTCAAAGAGCTTAGATAAACTAAAACTAAGTACAAATAACATTATAGAATATTGTGCTGATAATGCATCCGATATGATGGGTTCCAAAGAGTCCTTCAAAACTCACTTGTTCAATGATAATTCAAATATAATTGTAAACGGATGCATGTGCCATTCTTTCCATTTGATAGCTTCTTCAGCAGCTGCTTGTATCCCAAGTAATATTGATGTGTTATTACAAAACATTTCATCTTATTTTTCTCGCAGTCCAAAAAGGCAATCTATCTTGAAAGAACTGCAAAGATATTTGAATGAATCTCAGTTGAAAATACTCAGTCCAAGTCAAACAAGATGGTTGGCACTATAGATAAATGTTTTGAAAGAGTATTAAGCCATTGGAGAGTACTAAATGATTTATTCCAATTAGCCTATGTAGAAAAAAAAATCCAGCTGCAAATGTCATTTATCAAGAACGTCAAAATCCATACAATAAAGCTTACCTCTGTTTTTTGCATTTTATTCTTCCTGTTTTCAATACTTTTAATGCTTTATTTCAATCTGAAAAACCTCTAGTATTCGTGCTTTACGAGGAAAGTGTTAGATTCTTGCGTATAATGTGTTCAACATTTTTAAAGCCAGAATGTTACAAAAATGATGAATTTGACAAGTTTAAAGATCCTTCAATGATACTTCCCAACAATAATATTGAAATTGGCCATGAAACTAGAAGTATATTAATCAGCTGTAAAAACGATGCAAATTATAATAAATGTATGAACATAATTATATATTTTTACCAAAAAGTAGTTGAAGATAGTTTAAAACGTCTTCCAATGCATACTCTGTATAAAGAATTTAGATTTGTTGATCCAAAAATTTTGCTTACGAAGTCTAATATCACACTAGATTGTACAATAAAATCATTGAACTACGTAAATAAGAAAGAAGTTATTTTAAATGAATTAGGTCAGATAAAAATTACTTTTCAGATTTTGAGAAAACTGAATTACCTACTGATGTGTTGCAGTTTTGGAATTACATGTACGAGCTTAAAAATGTTAATGATTGACAAATATTATAATAATGTAACAAAAATGAAGGTACCTATATTAAATTGTCAAGCTGTTTTAATCACAAACAAAAGTTCTACCAGACCCAATTAGAATAAAAACGAAAAAAGTCGATAATATTGAATGTCTATAAATTTCCCAAAAATAATCATGATATTCCCCAAATATATTCACGTCTATAAAATTGTGAAAATTGCATATATCTACGGTTGTTAATTTTTTGAAATACGACAAAAACCAAAATCAATTTTGTCAAATATTTATGTGCGTAATGTCTTTTTGTTGTTTTTTCCGTATATATTAATTAATGCATAAATTATATTAAATATTCAAGTAGTAGACGGAATCTACCCTCAAACACGAAAATTCATTTACTTTTTACTACCTACTACAAAAGGTTACAACAAACAAAAAAAACACACATCATTGTAAGACCAATACATTATTCGCTCCACTGATAATCTAAAAAAGTAATTGCTTGTAGTGAATTTCCTTTCATAACATTTACTAAAGACAATACTGTAATTATAGCTTTAATATTGTCAATAGTATATACACACTTAATACTTATTTTCAATATTGGCACAAAATCAAAAACAATCAATTTGTAGATATTTGCCGGGACGACTGACGACCAGATGAAACATGTCCCATTGTCGCATGCCGCGCTTTCTTGCATTGTTAATTCTATATGGATGCCTACAGGCTACGGGCTACGGTGAACGTTCACTTGGGTTTTTCATTCTCAATAATTAATTGTCAAACGAAATGATATGCCATATGCGTCATATATAAATAAGAAGCTTTAGAAAGAGAAAACAAATAGTGGCATCCTATTAATAAATATAATATCTGAACTGCACACGTTCGCCACAAGGCGTGTGGTTTACTGGTTTTCTTCAAAAGTACCTACATGATGTATGTAATTGGTGGGGGTATGTGGGACGGCTAACGGCTAAGACCGGCCAACGGTCTAACTCTTGGTGGCGACAATCTTCCATCACTAACTTTTCTCCATTCCGACTTTTCGGAACTCTCCTGTATTTTACTCACCATCTGACGTAAGTACATTTTAACATTTTGACCCTTGCCGTATATACCTTTTAGTATTTATAATAACAATTAAAATATTATATTAATTAAAAAAATTACTCAGGCAACAACACCATAAAATTGATCTGATGTAACAAATAATTCTTGCTTTCATTAATTAATTATAAATCTTATTATTTGATTTTCGTTTGGACACTCGCGCTAGAGCAGTACCTATCTTCTTGGATAAACTATAAATAACCGTGGTTCAGTGGTTGTATTTATTTATTCTATAATATAGGTAATATTAACGGATTACGGACACGTATTGCTGCATCTTTATTTATATTTGATTTATTTTAAACATATTTTCATATTTGTGCCCTTTTATTTTAGCACAATGTACAGAATAGTCATTATTATTTATTATTGTAGTGCAGCCCTAATTTATTAATTTTAAAAAACATAATATCAATGACAATTCTGTACCATTTATGAATGGTGAATGAGAGTGGCCATTTATTGCCGAATTATATTTTTATACAGCATGCCATATAATCATAAAATCTCATTTGAACTTTATACCTATATTAATTGAATGTCCCTATTATATAGATGTCGATTAATGTTTATTTCACCACCGATGGCGGCGGCGGTGGTAGTGGTGGCGGCTGGAACGGCGGCCGCGATGGTGGCGGCCGCGGTCGTGGTGGCAACAGCGGCGAAACCTCGGTTTCGGAACCCTCCAACAGACGCCATCGTAAGTATATTTATTATTTAATATTATTATAATATTGCACTATAAAATATAAAATACCTGGTTTGTATCATCTGTGCAGTGTCGGTCTGGCTTATGATTGGGCCCCTGGCACATTAATTTTCGATGGGCCCTTTACAAAAAAAAAAAGTTTTTTAAATTTTATAATTTTTATAACATATAAAGGTAATTGCATTTTCCTTGTACATTTAATATTAAATTAACATTTTTTTTGATTAAATAATAAAATAAAATATTATATAATATAATTTAAAATAATATTTTTTAATAGAAAATATAATATAATATTTTTTAAAACAATAATCTCTTCAGCTCTTGACTAGAAGATGCTAATTGATCAATTATTTCATCTTTTTGAATAAATTGTATTAAATCTTCTTCGACAAATAACGACATTAGTGGTTCAAGATGTTCTTGTCTGATAGACGATCTAAGTTTTGTTTTTAAAATTTTCAATTTAGAAAATGCACGTTCACATGAAACTTGTGTACAAGGAAGAACTAAAACATATTTCATTGTTAAGTATAATGGATTAAACAAATCAGATTTTGATGTTATTTCATATAGTATTTGATAGACTTTAGGTAAGCAGTCACCGCATTTTGGTTGTTTTATAGCAGCCACATCATCTTCTGTATCTATTGTTTCTCTAACATTATGTTCACAATTTACAGATTTTGTTGTTGCAGAAAAGCTTCAATATTGTTCTGCAAACTGTTTTAATTCAACAAATAATGTTTTCCTATCTACTCCAGCCAATTTGGATAGTTTATTTAACGAATTAGATGGAAGCTGCTCTAATGAAAGATTTACTATTTCCTTATATTTTGAAGGATCCAACCAAGCGATATCCATCAACAGTTCTTTATTTGGTACAAATCTTTCATTAATAGACATTTTTACAGTATCTAGAATTTGAAAATATGTTGCTCTTGTTTTTTTAAAGGGAGATAAAGTTTTGGCTTCATCATTAGATAATTCTCCAGGGTTTTTTTTTTACAGATATTCTTTTTGATATAAAATTGTCTTGAAAGTCCAATAATGGTTCATCTATAAAAAAAGTATTAAGTTTTTGAGCAAATAATTTACATTTGTTATAAAGTTTAGTATAATGTTCCCCATTTATTTTTTTACTGACAAGTTCCAGTAAAGTTTCTACAGAACGCCATGCTCTTAAATAATCAATTGAATCTGATTGTAAATACTTAGATACAGGAGATGTTATAGAAAACAAATCTAAAATAATTATACTTGCAAATAATGTATCAAACTGAGACCACTTTTCTAATAATGTACGAGCCATAAACTTAGTTTTACTGTCAAATCTACCTTGAATTATTTCTATTAGAAATAGAAAAAAATTACAAAATTTACTAGATTCCATTTCACCTTCTTCTGGATCAATTATAGATGCAAGCGCTTTATGTTTGCTCCACCAACGAGTTTCACCAATTTTTTGAATACGATACAATTTTGCATGTGCTTTATGTCGTTCACCTGTAATTTATAAATGTAAATTACTTGGATAAAATATAAATATAACTAATAAAATATATCTTACCAGTTTGTTCTTTCCAAATGTTCATTCGTTTGTGTGAGTTAGATAAAAATACAACAGTTTCTTCAACTAACCCGTACAAATTTTCAGATATTGAGCAATCTTCTGATGAGTCTGCGATTACCAAATTAAGTACATGGACCATACAATGTGTGTAAATTAAATCAGGGTTGTCTTTTGATATGTGTGCTTTAAGTCCATTATAAGCTCCTTTCATGTTAGCAGCACCATCAAAGGAACAACCTACTATTTGGGTCATTGATATTCCACATTTTTCAAAATTTTGTTTTAGTAAATCATATAACGCTTTACCACTTGAATCTTTAACAACTACTAGTTTTAAAAGTCGTTCAAATATATTTCCTTCAATAACATATCGAACAACTATAGCCAACTGATCCATAACCGCTACATCTTGAGTACTGTCTACCATCACACTTATTATTGAGCTTTCTTTTATTTCATTTAAAATAATATTTTGTAGAGAATTTCCAATTATAATAATTAATTTATTAACAATTGATTTTGACATGAAAGTAATTAGCGAACCTCTTCCACGATTTTGCTTATTTTTATCACTTTTTAAAACGCACTGATCCAAATGTACACGTAATACACTGTCGTAATCAGCAAGAAATAAGACTAATTCTAAAAAATTACCATGGTTTCCTTTTTTATTCAATGAGTGGGCACCTTCTTCTTTACCTCTGAATGGTAAACCTTGACGCCCAATAAAAATTATAATATCTATAAGCCTTTTAAGGACCAATCTTCGTTGCTCTATTTCCTTCATACGTTTAAATGTAAGATCGCGGTCAATTAATGAGCCAATATCTTTACTCATTGAACATTGAAGTCCAGCTAATATTGCGTGTCGATGGGTTTTTGAATTTTCATGTTCTTCAGCAGCTTTATAAACATGTTTTGCCTTAATTGTATAACCATTGACAAATGGAGAAACATTAGAAGTTTTATCAGAAAATACCATACAACTAGCACAAGATATTTTATTTAATATAGAAGAATATGATATCCATTTTCTTAAAATCTTTTCTCCATTAGGAAGTGCACGATAATACAGTTTACTTGGATTAAAAGGCATCTGTTTTCCATTGGTTCCTAAAGATTGTACGGGATGTCGTTCCAAAAATGCTTTTTTTGTTCCAATACTTTCCTTGCAGTCAGGTATAATAAAGTCAACATCGTAATTATGGTTGTTGTGTAAATCTAACTGCAATTGTTGTCTATTCTCATTAAAATCATTGTCATTGTCATCAGAGTTAAGCCCTTAAAAATAACATAAATTAAGGTTATTAACATAAATTTATAACAATCAATATCCTGTAGAAGTGTTGAACACATGATTAATAAGTTATAACTCATAATTATTACTTATTAGATAATCATAACTCAATATTTGGTATGATGTAAATCGTAGATTTTAGAATAAATAAAGTTACTTAACTTATCTAAAAAATATAAAAACTAAAAAGGTACCTACCTAAGAATTTTTCATCATTTGTCACATCTTCCTTTTCACAGATAGAATTTACATTTTCACCTTAATATTAAAACAATTCAAAATTTAAATTAAATACTTTATAGTTTTTTAATCAGTTTGTAATATTATTTTGAATATAATTACCTAAATTGTTATCATTTTCTGTTAAATCTTCACAGATAGAATTTACATTTTCACCTTAATATTAAAACAATTCAAAATTTAAATTAAATACTTTATAGTTTTTTAATCAGTTTGTAATATTATTTTGAATATAATTACCTAAATTGTTATCATTTTCTGTTAAATCTTCACAGATAGAATTTACATTTTCACCTTAATATTAAAACAATTCAAAATTTAAATTAAATACTTCATAGTTTTTTAATCAGTTTGTAATATTATTTTGAATATAATTACCTAAATTGTTATAATTTTCTGTCAAATCCTCATTGATTGAATTTACATTTCCTCCTAAAAATGTCCATAGTTCATCAGTTAGACTGAATTATAAGAATAATGATGTAAAAAATACTAGGTAATAGGTGTTAAAGGTTAAACTAATAGAACTATTTTCTATTAAAAAACATAAATAGGTAATAAGTAATAAGTTAACCAGGTACTTTGAACTTGAGGGGAATGATAGCCCACAAGGCGAAGTACCTCCTCGTAGCGCTGTGATACACCTTAGAAAAAAAAGTACTTTGAACTTACCATGTCGATTGTTTTCAAAAAAACTTTTAATTTTTTTATTTGTTTCTAAAATATGTTGTTTCTGTTGCGCTTTCTTTTTTCTTTTGGCAGCACCACTAAGATATTTTGATTTCATCATTTTAAATTTTACGGTCGAGTATTGCTGTTAAGCCCGAATGTACAGCGATTCGCGAACATAAGTTTGTGTATCTGTTTGTATGTCTGTGTGTATAACTCGTATCAGTGTATGGGTGACGGGTTTACCTTATCGTAAATCTATTTTTGTCTCGTATAATAATCCGTGGTACCGACTGCCGACCACGGCTAATAGATTTAATATAACTATATAGGTATATGGCATAAATCTAATGATATTATATCGACTAAATATAGTGGTTATTGTAGTCGCCGGCCAGCGGCCTCAATAATTATAATGTTCAATTATCAATTATAAATACTAGTATTTATAACCAATGGTTCAATGTTTACAAATTGATACGATTGGAACCCGAGTCTGGAATCTCGAGTAAATATAATATTTTTTTCCATTTAGCTATGGGCCCTTAATACATGAAAATGTCTATAGTCCGCGACATGAAAAGTGGCCGATGACCGTCGCGAACCTAGCGGACGTTTCGCCTTAGTGGTTCATAAAGTAATTAAATTAATTGCCGCGTTTTAATTGCCGGGCAGGAGGTGGTATAGGTTGAGAACCAATGGCTAACAGGCAGGGAAGCCGCAACGGGTCGCGGTACAAATCGGCCACTTTTCATGTCGCGGACTATAGTGGGCCCCCGGCGATCGCCGGGTGGGCCAGACCGACACTGCATCTGTGCATTGTCTAAAGTTTCCATAGTGACTTTCGACATACTAACAACTAGAATAGTGAAGGTACAATACTGAAATGTTAATTGTGCATTTATATATCATGTCTTACGTGTTTAAAAGATTAAATTTAAACCCACTTAAATAACTGTTATTAGAACTTCAAAAATATAATAAATTTGGTTATTTTTGTTTTGTTAGAAATGATTTATATAAAATATTTTAATGAGTTAGATAATAATAATCTATTATTATACTGGTTCATAATATTTATAATATGATTATTTTAAGTTTTAGTGTTGTTAACCATGGTCTAAAAGTTTTTATTTCTCAGTTGTAAGAGACGGCTACATACTCTAAATAGTATATCTTCAATCGTGATAATAATTAAATAAATAACTAACAGATATCAACAGCTGAGCACTGTGGTACGATGTCCTGTGGCCAGTACAACAACTACATACAAAAATACATTTGACCTGGACTGTCGACTGACGGTCCACGATGTTAAATGGTGTTGCTACACAGCTGAGATATTTGGGAGTTATTTGGTTGGGGCCACGTGGTAGTGAGCTACTGACAATCTGCCACAACTATGTGGATGTCAGGGGAATATAAAATCACGTCTCGGCAAAACCGACCGGATTACCAATGCATGTCACACCATTACGGTGTGATCGTCTAAAACCAGAACCGGGAACGGCGTTACACATAAAAAAGAACGGCAATCAACTCGACCATTGCAAATTTGCGAGTAACGATGTACCTATGACAACTATGCGGTTTCGAACGGTGGCTCACAGAGCAACACATACCAACGACGGTCCCAGGCGGACAAAAATGTGTGTCCTGCCCACAGATATATACAATAAATAGATAGCTAACTAGTATAACAGTCGAAAGTCAACCGCCATATGCGTGGTAGTCAATGTTTACATTAATTATTGTTATAATTTCTTATCACTATAAAATACAATATATTAAATTGAAGTGTTGTTAGTAATAATTAGTAATTTATTTAAATATAAAATAAAATTGTTAAGTAGGTACGTATAAGTATAACAAATATATTATATATATATATATCTATAATATTATATTAATATAATTTTATAACTAAGAAGGTAGGTACATCAAGTCTTACAGTCTTTCTTACTTAAATTTTAATATTATAAGTCTTTTTAGTTCTATCATTAACAATAAATATTAAATAATCATTGCAGTTTTTGAAATAATAATTATTTAACAGTACCTAGGAAAAAGATACAATAGTAAAACAGGTTAGGTTACTCACCTATTATAATAAAATAATAAAAGTAAATCTACTTAAAATGTCTCATGGTTTTTCATTGACGGCCACATATCCGGGAACTATGTACAGCATTTTTCTTCCTTCTATTTCAATTCTTGGAGATACTAATATAGCTAATACCATATCAACACAGATTGTAAAAATATAATTTTATTTTAACATAAATACTGTGCCAAGATCGTCTTCTTTTTTAAATCCTTGCACAATAATATCACCATTGTCATCATCTACATTTTGTACACAACACACATATTTGTAGTGGGTTTTTTTCCGTGACCCCCGATAACATCAACTAATAAAAAAACTCCAACTTTGATTGATGCCCAAACCACTGGCTCTTGTCTATTTCAATAGTTGTGTATCAAGTGGGACATCATTATAACCATCATCTGATGTGTTTGACGATAGAACATGATTAAGGTTAACATTAGAAAAACAAAAGTTGGTATCGCCACAGGATACTCCTTAAATGTTGTGAAAAATCTAATTCGGATCTGAGGTTGGCGCAAGTTGTTTGGCAACCCGATGTTGTTAGCTTGCCTCGCTTTCCCTGGTCTTCCTCTTCTCCTTTAGCTGCTGGAACTTTCTGCGGTTCCGAGCCCGCTGCTCCTCTGTTCTCACCTTTACCGTTGGTACAGGGGGTACCCCCGTTGGACATAGTACCGCTGTCTGCTCCGCAGGCGTTACGGGGACAAGTGTGGTTGCCAGTGCTGGTGGTGGCCTAGTCACTGACGGGGTGCAGCTGCTTGGTGTGGACGTGGTCCGTTGTGGCTGCAACCTCCGCTGTACTGTCCGCCCAGTTGCCTCAAGTACAAAATGTAATCGTTATCTTGCTTGACTATTAAAAAACAGGTTTCTGTCAACTATAGGCAGTAGGCATCCTAGTAATCCGGGTCTAGTATACTGAGAAAAATGTCAATTGGCTGCCGTATATCCAAATAGCCAAATTAATAGAAACATAACTACAGTACGCGTCACGAAAACATAATTTTAAGTACTTAGAAATTATAAGAACCTATAGCTTCAAAACGTTTTTTAACGTTATGATTATAGCGTTTTGTTGTTTTTTGAGGAGGGGTGGTGGTTCATTGAGACTTTAAGACCATCCCATCTCACAACCAAGCTTCTAGCTTTAAGATTATAAGATTATAGAGTTAAACAAATAAATTGATTAAATTTAGTAAAACGTTAAACACTAAAATACAATTATTCAGGATTTTATGAAGCTATATCAAATATAATACATACAAATACATCAAAATTATTAATATTTATTTTTCTTACAAATAAGGACCAACCTAGTATATATAAAAAAAAATACTCACATCAACAGTATCTTTGGTTATCCGAGGTTTAAATTTATCATTCATAAACTTCATTTCCCCAAACGCAAACCATTTTGAATGATAAATCTCGTCTGTTCCGGCACCTGAACGTCCACTGCTGGCTTCACGTTGCCTCTCTCGTCGGAAAGAAACTAAAAGGCTGTCCATCTTTTTCCTCACGTCATTTACATCTAGCTGTAGTTCCTGGCTTATTTCCTTCCAAAAATCTATTTTTTTTTGCCCAATTTAAAATGAGGATCTTATGGATTCCAAAGTATCGGTCTTAATTTATACAAGTGTATTAATTGTAAACATAAATCGTCAGTCCACTCCATAGTTAAAAGTCAGTAAAACACAAAAATTATTAAATAAAAACAAAATACACTGTACCTACTCGATACGGGCCGAATGCCGTTCAAACTGAACATAGGGTTTCTTTGATCAGACCGCCTCTAGAGCGAACGCTTCCGAACGCGAACGAATGTGTTCGTTCGCGTACGGCAGCACCGTTTATATTGGTTCGTTCGGTAGCATATGTTCGTGGCCTAATGTAAACGCACCTTTACGCGTTTTGGTGTTGTATGCGCTCTTACGATCTTTATGTGCAGCGTTTGACCGTTCTACTATATTAAACATTTATTCAATAATCGCATCGAGATTTATCATTTTATTATGTACTTCTTTTAATAAAAGAAAGGTATGTTTTATTTAAAATATTTTTCATTTTTATTTATTAATCTGGTAAGTATGGCTACATTTTGTAGTTCCCAATATCAAAGGAGCACACAATACAAAAAATAAGTTATATTAATTTGAAAAAAATTGTTAAATTTTAAGAATAATGGTATAGGTTTCTATTCTTAAATTTCATCTCGCATTATTCAATAAGTTATGGTCTTATAAGTAATTGAAAAAAAGACACGCACGTCATTGGGCCCGTCTCATTCTAATTGTCCATCATGTAAAAGTAAATGTAAATGTAAATTTATTTTACATGTAAAAGTTCCTCGCTTCATCCTCGATTTTCCAACCTAAAAAATTTATTTTTGAAATTTAAATTGCGTATAAATGTATGGATCTATGTGTTTAAGATGATACAAGTATCAGAATATCAATATAACGTTTAGTTTTTTAAATATTAATAATCTTAAGAGATATTTTTGAATTTTTATTTTACATTTAAATTTATTTAATTAATATTTCCGAATTACCGAGAGTATAGTGTTGTACCAGTAAATTGGTTAACCCAAACCGACCCTCAGTTTTGCTACTGGTCTCTTGGAATTGTTGACAGTGATGTCCTACAATTGGCAGAGGATCCTGAGTATACTTGTACAAAGTACGTAGTCAATGTCCATGGAGAGAACAAAACTTTTATTAAGTAATTATGAAAACTAATTTAATATTAGTATTATTATAGTATTTATTTGTAAGCAATTGTAAAAAATAACTCATGGAAAAATATTTTATTTAATTCACAGATAACTTTAGAAAAGCCTGGTATCAGCAGGTTGAAATCGAAAAATCCAGTACGGAAACAGAAGTTGAAGAACATGAGGCCTCAAGGCCTAAAATAACTAAAAATATTTCTGCTAAAAATAAGTATTTATTTGATGGTATATCTGACGAATGCTATGATGGTAATTGTTTAAATTTAAATTTATTTTATCTGTAAATGTCATCAGATTTAATTTAAATAATTGTATTTAGGTGATTATTTTGATGTAATGGCTTCATCAACCAACCAACATTTAGCTGTTAATTTTCCAGTTGCACCGATAGGTGAAATAGCTTCAACTCGTACCTACAGTCCACCAACAGTTGAAGTAGAGTTACCACAAGATAACACTGAGTTGATGCCAAAAACATCAAATACTACAAATTTGTGTTCTACATCAGAAAATTCGCTTAAGGTATTTACGGAAATTTATGTCTTACCATTATAATGTTTTGTATGTTTATGTATCAATCTAAACGTAGAAAAAGCCCCAGCATTTATATTTTCAACTTGTACTTAATAACTAAATCTTCCATAATTTACATAACTGTTTTAGCCAAGCAATTCAATAGACACGTTAAATGTGACGGTTATTCAACAAAATAATGGTAATAATTAATAATACTTAATACTCAAATATTAGTGCTGAAAAATAATTTTTTAAGTTAATTTTAAATAAATACCAGTGATACCTAATATTGTAATATTGTTGTATTAAAAAGAAATACAATTATATTATTGATGATATTATAAGTTTTGTTTAATATTTTCTTCTATATAGATCCAACAGTGAAAATGATGTTGAATATAATATTAATAAAAATAGCAAATACCTAGTGAAAATATTTTATCGAAAAACAATGAGGATAAATCTGCGCCATTAGACGAATCGTTTATATCCAAATTTCCTATTACTAACGCTGAAGGATTGTTGTTGGAAGAAACTTGTATCTTGAATGAACACAGCTTTGTTTCAAAACTGGTAAATTATTTGTTTTCAAATGTTTTTGCTTATAAATACAATACATGTATTGATATTATAACAAATTATAATTCCATTATTTCACTGTAGAAATTTTTTATTCAATCATTGGCGGTAGGGATGGCTAAGGACATAATATATAATAAGGTCATTGTCTAAACTTTTAACAAACGAATATGTAGGAAAATGTACTATGACTGGTCGTGGGAAGAATATAATAACTAAAATGGGAGATACTGAATTGATCAAAATATTAACAAGTAATTTCACAATTTATAGAATCAACATTTTTTATGTGGTAACTTAATAATTAGTTTATCAATTATTTTTTTGTGTTGAAGAAAATAAAATAAAATTCCAAAAATAATATTACAAATTCGGACATCGAAGTAGAAATTGCTGAATGGTTGAGACGCGCTAACACAAGAGTTCACAGGGAAAAACAAAATTAACAATCTCTATTACTTAATTATATTTGTATTTAGTTTTTTAAAGAAGATGGAAGTGAATTGATTGTTGTGTACATTTCACCTAATAAAAAAATAAATGACATCATTTCATTTTTACACGAGAGATTATTTATTATTTATTATATTATTTATATTATTTTATTATTTAACTTTAAAAAATGGACAAATTGCCAGAACATTTTGCCGATGTAAGTGATTATGAATTTAGTGATGTGATGTGTGATTAAGAGTTGTTTACACATTTGATTAATCACGTAAGGACATTTTTTTATGTTAATAAATGTTATTGTTGTAAATTACAATAAAATTAGTAAATTGTCTAATATAGAAAGGAATTTATTTAGTTTGGTAAATAAATATAATTTACTTATTAATTTGTCTCCCTCATGCTTTCTTATTTGTTCCATTTAAATTTATTAATTGTTTATTTACAGTGTACATACCTCCTGCTCAAAGAAATCAAGTATTTTCATATCAACATCTTCAATTGTAGCTGCTCCTTCCTCGCTAATAAGATGTGCGTGTTCTTTGGTTGTGGCAGTGTTGTAGTCATCAATTTGCAAATCACACTGGGAAAATACTTGGACAGACAAACATTCTTCTACCAAAACCAAGTTATTCTCTGTGCCATCAGTAGTATTTCTATTAGAAGTGAAAACTATACTGGAATGCTTGCCTAAAATGTACCATCTGAGACTAGAAAATATATATATTTATATTATATCATTAAGTTAAAATGAGAAGTGTATACAATGGCGCAACTAGACATTTGTGCTAAGGACCCAAAGCACCCCCCCCCCCCTTAGTTGCGCTAATGAGTGTATAGGTAAGTTATTGAAATAATAATTACTGACACTTACGCATATTTAAATTGTATTTATGTTATATTGTTGTTGCTCCACACATTCCTTTAAGGAAACTAAAAAAGTTCTCCAAGATATCTTGGTTGACTTTTCTTGTCATAATATATGAGATATTATGTACTTTTAAATCATTTAATACGCCATTAAATGATTTGTTTGTAATAACAATACCTAGGAACAAAAACATTTGTATTTCTTAATGTAATTTTGGTAATATGATGCATAAATATTATATTTCAAATACCTTTATGCAATGGCAACAAGCTTTTTTTTCCATGTACTTTCACATTTAAAATAAAATTAGACATCTTGTCTAATAATTTATCCTGAGACTGTAAATATAGTCCATCACTTGCTGAATTTTTATCAACTTTCTGATGAGTATTCCAGTATACCAGTCATTAAATAATTGTATTAGTTCTGAATCCTAAAAAATAGTTACAAAGATTACTTTTTTAATTATGAGTAAAATATTGCTATTAGCTATTGCTATGAGTAACATATTGCTGTTAGCTTTTTAATCATTTTTATTTTGTGCTTCATAAAATGTTTTGATTATTTAGTATTTTTAAATAAGTATTAAATTACCATATTAATTGATTTATGTAATAAATAAATTTATTTGTATCTCTTTCCAATTATAGTCTGTAATTAAATTATTGTTTCCACAGAAACTTATTGCCTTTGCAACACCATTTGAAAAAACTTGAACGGCTAGTCGAACATTCATTCGTGATGCACCTTCAACCATTAAATGAAGTTCAGTCAATTTATACCCTAATTTGAAGTCATTATTGCTATTTAATTTCAATAGTTCTTTTAAAATATTAATGCCAACAAATTTTTCATTTGGTACGACAAATCCTCTATGAAAAAATAATGAAGTATTTGATTACTTGTAATTAATGTTTGTAGATTAAAGTACCTAATTATCTAAAAAAATTATTCCTAGCCAATTTAATAAGGTGTGGAAAATCAGCAATAACATATACATTTTTAGATGTTTTTGGATGTGGAAACGATGTTTGTTCCATAGATATATGTAATTCACCCCACAATCCAATGTTCGTTGGACCCATATCGCTAGTAACTGCTTCTACGTTATATCCTATATCAGGGGTGGCGAACCTATGGCACTCGTGCCAGAAGTGGCACGTTGACCAAATTTCAGTGGCACGCAAATATTATTTATCTTAAAAAAAAAATATTATATTTTAAAACTTTAGTATGAGAAATTTTAAGAATCAAATTTATAAGCTTGAAATAAAATGTGTTTATAAATGTTATAATAAATAATATTTATGATTTTTGTACCCTTGTTGCTACGATAGAAGTACAAAGTACCCAACATTCGATTACGAAGTTTATTTCAAATTCACCAGCAAAGTCTATCGCTGTTCGGGGAAAACCGTTTAGTGAGTTTTTATTAAAATTCGCTTCCAAACACATTTAATACATTAAAAAAAGTTGCTCAATCCGTCCCATCAATTTTTTTGTCAACTTATGCTTGTGAAAGTTTATTCTCCATAATGAATTTAATAAAAACGAAGCAGAGAAATACATTAATCGATGATAATAGTGCTGCTTGTGTTTCACTAAAAACTACCTACCAACTATACTGCAGATATTAAAATGTTATCTTCTAAAAAACAACAACAGAAATTACATTAATAAATGAAATAAAACTTTAAATATATACTATTTATTTATCAAATTATAAACCTAATAAAATGTGTGTAATTATTGCATGCTTTTTCTTTTCATCTTACCTAGTAAAATTCATTTTTTTTTTGGCACGCGAACATATTTCAAAAAACTTGATTTTAAATTTTGGCACTTGACCCAAAAAAGGTTCGCCACCCCTGTCCTATATCATACAACTCTATTATAATCTTTTTTAATAATTCTTCAGTCATTTGAGTATCAAAGTTGTAGAATATTGGTTGCTTCCATGGATATATGAGCCCTGTTAAGAAAAGGTTTAATGAGAAAATATTCGCATACCAAACTTTTTAATATAGAAAAAAGACCTCGAGCCATAACAGTTTGAACGCATTTATGAGGACCAATCATTTGCTCATTTTTTTTGTCATAGCAAATTCTTTTTGACACGTAAGTTTCATCAAATGAAATAACCGTTAATTTCTCTTGGTCTGTCAAAGTTTCTCCTTGAATATTTTTGTTTACATTTACAATTTTATTAACAGCAAAATATAAATTATTTTATATGAAGATTCTACCTTTTGCTTTCATCAAAGTCAATACACTATTCAGAATTCCTGGCTTAACTGAGAAATTACCTGCCCATATTCTAAGTGTTGATAAATCTACAAGTTGTAATTGGATTGTTATTATTATTTTTTTTATTTATTGAATTATCATTACCTGGCAATGGAAACTTTTTTTTTCACGTAGATACCTATACGCTTTTGGAGAAACACTTCTCAATGATATGGCAGAGGCAATATCTTCAGGTGTCCATTTGTAAATTTTTTTATTGTTATTTAAAAAAATGCGTCAATCTGGGTTGGTGGGAATAATTTTGAAAATGTTGTATGAATCCGTGAATTAAAAGTACCATCTAATTTATTAAGAGGATCCTGTAAATTTTGTTTTGAGCTTTTTGAATAGAAATTATTTCTTTTAATTTAATTTGTTCATTTTTAAGTTTTTCGTTTTCCTGTTTATATTTTTCTATTGTTTCCTGCATTCTGCATGTAAATAAAGGAATTATATGTTAGCTTATAGAACACAATTTAATCATGTGTATCATAATTGTATTTATTTAATTGAATAAGAGTCTTAAGAGGACGTGATACCCGCATGTGTTGTCTCTGTCTTACAAGTGCGTAACATAGAAAATTCTACTCAAAGCAGAACACGTGTAGTTACGTTAGTTTAAAATTTAGAGCGAATTGACCTCTTATAAAATCTAAAGGTAAGATTAAAAATGTAAATTGCTTATAAATCTAAAAACACTCATAACTAGCTTAAAAATGAAAATATTAGAAAAAGCCGAGGTTGTCTAGATAATAATAATCTTACCTTTAGATTTTATAAGATATTAATTTACTCTAATTTTTAAATTAACAGAGATACACGTGTTTTGCTGAGCGTAAAATTTGCTGTTATGCTCTTGTAAGACGGAGACCACACATTGATACGGTGCAGTTTAATACTTTATTCCAATGGAAGAGTATATTTCTCTAGATGAACAAATATGCCCTACAAAAGCTAGATCATAAATGAAACAATATTAACCTATGAAGCCCCATAAATGGGGGTATAAATTATTTGTTCTTTGTGGGTCAGCTGGATATGCATATGATTTTGAGTTTTATACAGGCAACGAAAATAATTTTTTTTATTTTTTAATTAAAAATTAAAGATTATTTTATTGTGAACCAGACTTTGGAGCTACGGGAAATGTTGTTGTCCGGTTGACATTATTTTGTAAAAGTAATATGCAGAAATGAACAGATTGCGATAGGAACTAAATATGTCATAATGATAAAATAAAATATTACGATTTTTTTTCAGTTAATGATAACTGTTTATTTAATAAACATTTATTTTCATTAAATACAAAAATTTACGAATTTATTTCAAATCGTGACTACTTAATTCGTTTAATCAGTGACATCGGTAATACTGGTAATAGTGACATTCAAATGTTGCCTCTGACGACGGTATTACTGTGACAATTGGTCGATGGTAGCTGCAGGGACTAAAATTATGTGTAGTACAAAATACTGAGTGTGGAATACGAAATTAAAAAGCGTGTAATGGCCTGTAATAACTATTGTAGCTCTTTTTTACACTGTTTTCTTCATTAATTGAAAATTATTTCATGTTTCATTGGGAAATAGACATTTAAATATAAATAATTGTTATTACGTATTATTAGGAGTCTGTTTTACAAGATTTATGTATAGATACAATATTTAAAATATTATAAAACAAAAATATTTCGAATAATCGATACAAATAATAATTATCAAACAATAGTTACTAAACGTATTTACCTATATTTTTTTTAAAGAACTATTAACATAGGTATGTTGTTTCAAATCAAAACAAAATGATATTATTGTTAATGTTTGAAAACTATTTATGATACAATCATTTTTTTAATTATAAGTATTTTTAAGACTTGTATTTATTTATAATTAAATATTAACAGTATGGTAATTATATTAATTAGCTTTTAAAGGACATTTAATCAATCAATTTCATGTGATTGAGAGTATCTAATATTGTAGTCTAGAATCGGAGATTCTTATTTCAACATTCGCTGTCTATAAAAGACTTTAATATAGTATAATATTATTATAGTTCTGTGCATTTATTATAATATTATGTATAATACGCGTAATTAATAATCGTACCAATATACGGACATAAATCGTTTTATTGCGATGTAGTCTATACTCTGTAGATAAAGAAAAATATAAATTTATTACTCTATGTTTACGTGTATAGATTCAATACACTTTTTTTGGTGGGGGAGGGGAGACAAAGCCCCTCAAGGTAACTCCAAGTTTAAAATAAAATGTGTAGTACGAACAAAATTATATTCTAGCCTCTGGGTAGCTGAAGTATCAAGTATGTTGCAAAAGTATTGGACATAACATTATCAAGATATCTAATAAATACAGCATCTATTGTTGTTCCGTATCTGGTGGTATGTTCTCTTGGATTGTTTTTAATTTTTAATTGAAATTCTTCTTGGAGAAACGTAATTAATGGCGTTGATTTATCTTTTGCAAAATTTACATTGAAATCCCCAGCTAAAATCAATGGTAGTTTGTCTTTATTGGTTTTGAAAATTATTGAACCTCTGTTACTGTACGGAAATAATCTCTCGTGTAAAAATGAAATGACGTCATTTATTTTTTTTATTTGGTGAAATGTACACAACAATCATCATCAATTCACTTCCATCTTCTAGTTTAACGTGTGAAGCACACATATCGCCAATAGATGTTTGGGAGACATGAACTTCTGTAGCATTTTGAACTTCTAAATCCATGTTGAACATTTAACATATTAAAGGCTCAAAATACCGACGACAGACAACAGGCGACCTTTATCGGCAAAACATTTCGTATAAAAAGCGCCGGGAATAAAACGGAATAAAACCGACAACCCGTAATATCCACGGTTAAGTTAGTGTACATTTCATCTAATAAAAATATTATTATTTTATATTATTATTATTTTAATATTTTATAATTATGTATTTTATTATTTTATATTATTATTATTTTAGTATTTTATAATTATATATTTTATTATTTTATTTTAGTATTTAATTATATTTTATTTCCAAGAGTTTTGTGTTATATTTAGAAAAAGTGTATATACAGTACACGTGTAATGATGGTACACAAAATATACACAGAAAACAATGTTTAAGAAATTTTCCAGACTTACAAAACAAAAGCGTAAGAAGAGAATCCAAAAAAATATCGCGGTGAAAAAGCCGGACGTACGTAACGGGAATGTATTTCAACAACTACCGACAATGATCTCGGGATGTATGTTTTAAGAACTTGAAATGTATTGAATTTATTGTAGTCTTTTCATGTTTACTTATTATTACTTACATTACTATGTACTGCAATACTCATGAAAAATGTCTATCTAATCCGTGCATTCAAACTACTTATATTTTTAATATATTATTGAAATCAGCATTTTATTTGTATCATATAATTGCTTTATTTGCTCCAAATATGTTGTCTACAATTAGATATTCTTCTCTAGCCTTTGTTAACTTTTTTGTAAGGTTATCCTTCTTGTATATACTTGGTGCCATTTTGAGTTCCATAAATTAGTACACAGTAATACAGTATACGTGTATCTTCAACATTCAAGTGTGTATGAACTGGTGACAAAAAGAAACATAAAAAGTAAACATAAACAACAAAAAGTCACAGTTAGGATTATTAACTAATAATAATATATTATATTATGAATAAATACAAATTATTATCTAATTATATTTACACAGTCAGTCTAATTTTGCCAATTATTATAATATAATATTATATATTATTACATACATACCTAATAAAAATATAAAACTTATATGATATAATAATAAAATAAAGAGTTTTGGTAATGTTTGAATAATTTAATAAATATAAATTCCAATTTTTAATTTATGTAAACATAAAGTGGTAAGGAATTAATACAATAATTATTCCCTGTAGTCGGCCTGTACGGATATACTTACTGTACAGTAATATGTTTTAAATAAAGGCGCCATAATCGTTGCTTACGAACCGATTGCATGAATCCGAACCAACACGAACAAACACGAATGCACAACTGCAGTATGCACAAAAACACAAGGCGATGCACATGCGCGAACTAGGACGAAAACACGGTTCGTGTTGAGCATACTTCTTATTCCTTATACTATACTTGTATTGACATGTCATAACATATTATCATAATGCATAGAACCCTATATAATAATGACTAATAATCAAGTAATAATAAATATTTAGCTTTAAATTGCAAATTACAAATTATTATTATTGTATGCTATTATATTGGTAATAAACTAATAACTAATAAGTAAAAATATAAAACACATAGGACCAAATTTATTAAATTAATATCATATATTTAATGGTTATAATACAGTAAGTAAAATACATAATATAATGCCAATTGTAAAATATAAATTGTATAAAAATATAAAATCATTATTTGAACAATAGTACATAGGTAATATTATAATAACAATACATTTAATAGACATATATCATTCATAAAAACTTGTAATTATCATTAAAGAATATTTTGATTTCAAATTTTCTGTCAAGTAGGAATTACACATTTAAACCTAAATCTTCAACCTTGATGGCTTGATCGTTCCCGGTACGTAACAAGTCCAGTCCGAATAGGTAAACCACACACGTTATGTAACTAAATATTTTTTTTACGTAGAATGTAGATACGTTTATGTAGATATTAGGTACCTAATGAGTTTTTTTGTAATCGTTACTTTATTTTTTAAGTTGTAACGATTCTACAAAAGGAACGCAAATAGCGGGTAGCCACGCAATATCGTAACATCACTACTCAGCAATTTAGCAATGCATACTATAATAATAGTATAAGTCTATGGTAAGATTATGTTACATACCATGTCATATGATTATGACATGTTATAACCACAGAATAACCAGAATGGACACACGCTGAGCACTCAAAAATCTGTTCAACTTTGTGGAATATCAGTGTATCCATGTATATAATAAAAATGTAAAATTCTTTCTGTCTGGTCACACTGATAAGGGTTTGTTTACTAACTTTCGACATCAGCTGTCCATATATCTGCGATTGTTTACAAAACATCAGTTTGACTTTTGCGCTCTTATTTGAAATTAATATTTTAATTATTTTATTAATTAAGAAATTAAATCAAATTAATCGTAATTTTTGTTTTTTAAATGTATTCGGGAGGAAATAGATGTTGCTTGCTGTACTGCACCAGCATTTCTTCCTCAAAAATTGAAGGAACAAAATTCCATAGATTTCCGAAGGATCTTGCAAGGTAAGCAATATTAATTAGTTATTGGAAGTTAAATCAAAAAGCAAATTCATCAAATGCTATTTTATTTCTATGTGTATTATATTTAATATTATACATATATTTGTTTTAACCAAATTTAGATGTGACGTTTGGATTGAAAAATGTGGTCCAATAAATTTACCTTCTATTGAACCTATAGTTTTGTACAAAAACTATAGAATATGTTCCTTACATTTTGAGGATAAAATGTATATAAATGCTGAAAAGTCAAGGCTCTCAATTAACGCAATACCAACGTTGTTTAAAGGTAAGCATCATTATTCATTGTTTACTTGTATACCTAGTGTACACTGGCTAGCGTTGTGCAAAGCTGGTCACTACCTAATTAGAAAGTAAAAATTAAGTAATTTGTAATTATTATTTTTTTTTAACTAGGTAACATTGTAGAAAATGAAATATCATCCTTACATAATAGTGAAGAATTGATACCGTTAAATGACCAATTTGCAATTGACGACCCTCCATCTTGTTCGACACCTCTTGCTTCTCAATCTTGTTCAATACTACGTATGTTACAGCTTATTTTAAATGTTTCTACTGTATTTGCAGATCAGCCTAATCCTATTATAATAATTAATAATCTATTATTCTTTGTTTTAGGTTCAATCAGTGTTGATTCATATGACGCTTCTACCTCTGTTGAAACATCTTCGTCAAGTGTTCAAACACCAAACTTTTTGTCTTCAGGAACACCACGAAAACGGGTACTTCGACATAGACTTACCAATGCTCTCAACACTGTAACAGAATTAAAAAATCAACTACAACATACAACCACAATTGAATACTGCATGCAAGTTTGTAAACAACACTTACCACCATCAATTTTCTTAATAGTAGAGAATAATTTTCAAAACAAAGACAAGTCACAGCGCGGCCAACGATATTCCAAGCAGATAAAGCAATTTGCACTAACAATTTATTTCATCAGCCCCGGTGTGTTTAATTTTCTTCAAAAATCATTGTCTCTTCCAACTGTTCGGACCTTAAGGAGAGTCACTGAGCAATATGATTTACAACCCGGACTAAATGATTTTCTATTTGACTTCTTAGAATTCAAAATCAGCACCTTTAAACCTGAAGCCTTAGATTGCTTTTTATGTGCAGACGAAATGTCTTTGAAAACAAATTTGTTTTACAATGTTTCTAAAGACCAAATTATTGGCTTTAACCAATCTGGTGCATTTAGAACTTACGAGCCAGCTAAATATGCTCTTGTTCTAATGATCAGAGAAATCAACAGCAATTGGAAGCAGCCTATTGCATATTATCTTGTTTCCAACAGCTGTTCTGGCACTGATCTGAACCTCATAATTTTTTCAACTATACGCAGACTTCGAAGTATTAAACTGAATGTGAAATCATTCATCACTGATCAAGGTTCAAATTTTATTAAATTTTCCAATTCCAATCATGTCACTCCTGAAGAACCATTTTTTGAAGTGGATGGAGAAAAAGTGATTTATATTTTTGACCCACCTCACTTATTAAAGTCAACAAGGAACATGTTTTTTAAACATATGATAGAAATCAATGATGAAGTGGTGGACAAAAAATATTTGGATATCTTTTACAACTATGATAATAAATGTAATCTTCGAATGGCACCAAAACTAACTTACTTTCATATTCACCCCGGTCCATTCAATAAGATGAAAGTTCGTTTAGCAGCCCAAGTCTTTAGTGCAAGTGTTGCTACTGGTATGTCCACAGCATTAAATTGCGGGCTATTACCGGTTGATGCACAAAGTACCATATATTTTATCAATAACATGGATAAGTTATTTGATATATTCAATTCCACAGATATCCCAAATGGTAAAATTTACAACCAGCCTTTTACAAACACAGCACCTCAGACAGACCATTTGAGTAAAATGACTGAAATGTTTAAAAACATGAAGGTTATAAACAAAATTGATAAGTCTGATGTAACAAAACGCACAAACTTTATAAATGGTTGGCTGGTTTCTATTTCCGGATTAAGAATGCTTTGGCATTCTTTAAATCCGACCAATAAGCCAGGCTTTTCAATTTGTACTGGACGTTTAAACCAAGATTCTCTGGAAAATTTGTTTGGTACTTTTCGGCAGCAACATGGCAACAATACAAATCCTACTCCAGTTCAATTCATTCAGTCTTTTAAAAAAATATTTTGTCTTCAGTACTTCAAACATTCACCTGGGGCTAATTGCATTGAAGATCTGGACCAAGTTCTAGGCCATATGAATGACAAGCCCAATAACAAAATAATGAATGTGCTTGCTCCTGAGGAAAAACATATATTTAAGTTCAAATCCTTACAAGTTGGTACAGTGGATTACAGAAAACTGAATATTCCAGAGGCTAATGCTTATACTTACGTATGTGGATATTTGATGAAGAAATGTTTAGAAATCCATTCATGTCAAGTTTGTGTGGACTATGCAAATTGCCAAAAAACTATAGACAAATCGTTTCTATTATCTTTTTTTAAATCATATTCTTCAAACAATGACTCTAATTTTGGTAAATTACTAATGCCCCACAATGATTTTTATAATTATATACTTAAGTTAGAAAATATTTTTATTGAACAGTTTCCAATAATTGCCATAAGAGATAATGTTGGTTATCTTTTAAATTATTTTCTATGTAATGTACGTTTTAATCATCCATGTGAGTTATTTAATAAGCAATTTCTTATGAAATTATTTATTTGTTTTAGAATTTTTTCTAGTGTTAAATTTTTAAATAGAACAATGTTATCTGAAACTAAACGTAAAAATAGGAAATTATCAATTCTAAAACATTTATAATTAATATTATTAAATTTTGTGTCATATTTTACCATTTTATACAACTTTTTAGAATTAATTGACTAAAAAAATTACTAATATGTATAAAGGTATCTACCGTATAAGTACCTACTTAATATTATACAATACACATTTTTTATTTTTGTATATATGTACCTAGGTAGTTGTAACTTGTAAATATATTATATACATGTAATTGTAATAAATTTGTTTAAACCTACAATGTATTTTGAGATTTATTTGTTCAATGCACCTATGATCTAAAATATATATTTCATGATCTACACTTACCTATACTAGACAAAAAATGTTATGTTATTAATTTAAAATATACATTTTATAATTCAAATAAAAATTAACTAACACAGAAATTGAAAAATCAGTTATTCACTTTACAGAGTACAGACTTCATATTTTGGAACATAAACACAAAAGACACTGAGGCGAGTAAGCAAGTTGCAAACTTGCAACTTACAACTTTATTACTTATTAGGTTAGGCTAAAGCACGATTATAAAGATTCTTTATAATCGTCGGCTAAAGGTAATTACTAATTGCCTCTGTTCAGGGAATATCAGTCGCGCTAGAAACAAAGAATAATGGGAATTATCTTTCTACCGGCAGCACTGATATTCCACCAGGTGTTGCAAATCTGTGCCCCATAAGAACCCATGTTAAACTGAAAAGGTGTCTCTTCTGGTTATTCTGTGTTATAACTTATACCGAAAAATAACAGTCAATAACAGTAACTGTTATTTTGATAGTAACAGTAGCAGATTATAACAGTTATCAGTATTGATAACATAAGTGCGTGTTCGGCTTCGGGCCCCCTTGTCGTCCATCACCGTATATAATCACGCTCGTCGCGTCGTTGAGTAAGTCCCCGTTCGCCGATCCTGCTGTCACCGATGTGCCGATTAGTGCAACAGTCAGTTGGAACCAGCACCTATTGCTATAGATCGTTTGCCTACTGCTTGCCTCAAGAATGGCATATCCATGACAACCTCAACAGCTAGATGACTGTGTCCATCAGACTGAAGATCTAAATAATTCTCTTGATTGTTTATGTTTATTATGGCGGTTTCTAATAATTTCTAATAATTTAATTGAACTAATCATAATAATACTTTTGTTCTTTTTACACTTCCATTTCTACACCACCTCTATGTGTATCTTAAATGTATTGTTTTCATTATTATCAGAAGGGATACATTGTCTAGGCTACAATTCATTTTATTTATGTAAAATAATTACTTACATTATTACTGATTTTTATATGATTATATTAAGTCACATGTTATTGATATGTAGTCAAACATTATAATATCACATATGACACATATGTTGAATGCTTATAATCTTATAACATTTGAGATGCTACTATTAAACTTTATTCATTCTTTAGTGTAATTCACTATTACATGGACCTTAAATTTTACTAACTAATTGATTGTACCATGCTCTCTATGCACTGTTTTTAATTTATTTAATTATAAATGTGTTGTACTTATTACATTCCCTATCGGTGAGCTGATTTTTATATGCTTATTAAGTCACATGTCATTGATATGCAGTTAAATATCATCATAATAATAACACATGCAACACATACGTTGAATATTTAAGCTGATAATATTTGAGATTGTTTTTATACACACATTACAACGGACTTCCTATGATACTGTAGGTAGTTCAACCACTCCTTGAGATTGCGGCACCAGGCGGTCAACTGGAAGCGGAAGTGGCAATCCCCGGTAACAACGGGATGGAGATAGAAGTTGTCGAAGTCCAAGTGGAAGATGTAATGATGGACCTAGCTGAAGAAGAAATGATACGAGAGAAAGTGGTACAAGATGACATTGAGTATGTGGATTTACTTCTTGCTGACGCAGAGGCCGAATTTGAATTCAGGGACGCACTTGACGTTTTACTACCAGACGTCAATGAAGAAGTTAGTAAATACATCTTATTAAAATTAAAATAAACATTTATAACATTAAATTCTTAATAACTGTGCATTTTAATTGCAGTTCGTACAGATTCCTCCTGTTGTACCGAGAGCACGTGCGCCCTTGAGAGACCGTCCGGCTGGCATTCAACACGAACTTCCAGATCAGCATGGCATAGGACCATTGAATGTTGTCTGCCCGCACAGTGGTTCCCACCATTCCTCCTGCGAGCGTACTTCAACGGCTCATTTTTCTACGTTTTGCAAATAATGGTCAAATGGCTGTTACAGGAGACCGCGTTTTGTTTCCACCACCAGAGTTATTAATTCGTTTGTTGGTTAATGATTCGCAGGTACCAAAACACTTTCGGAAAGAAATCCGCCGGTATAACAACACTCTGGCATTTGCGGCTTTCTCCACTGATCTGAGCCCAAGACGTTTGCCTGATCAGGGACCAAGAATATTCTCCGTTCACGGGCAATTATATCGTAGTAATGATGTTGTCAGAAATGAACTAATGCAACCAAGGTATTGTGAGTTGTATTTTATTGAATCAGGGGCAGAAAATCAGATTCGCATGGCACAACAGTCACGTGAACGACCACTATTGGAGAACTTGCTTGCAGACTTAGACAGACTGTTACGGCGAATCAATCCATTTGCGGTGGCTTTCGAGTAATATATATTACTTTAAATTATTAACATACACATAATCTAGCAAAATGCGTACATCACCCTCATTAACAAACTATATTTGTAATCAAATAAAAATATTACTTCAAGTTGTAGTTTGTTGAACACACATTACATTAGTATAGGTATTGCACTTTTACATATTTTTATATGATACAACGAATAACTTTGGTTAACATTTCATTTAATACACATTCGTGTAGAAAGTAGTGCAACATTTTTGTTTAAAAATTTATAGTTTACATTATAATTACTACTCACTCATTAAAAAACCTATTTTAAGTTTAAACGATACGATTAAACTCCAACAGCTACTTACAATTTCATATTAACTATACTATAAAGTATAAATATATATATGTCACATAAAATATATAACGATATACATATATGTTGATTTTACTTTTTCTGTGGACATTTCCATTACAGTGTGTATTGTACCCAAGCGACATTTTTACTTAATACTTCTATGCAAAATTGTATTTCATAGTTTCCAGTATGTGTGCTTAGTAATATGTCTTTAACAGTATCTGTACATTTCCGAATTACATACAATATACTGTGCTGTAATATTTATCAGGTTGCACTTGCCTATGGATAACATTTATTCTTTATTCTTCTACTGTACACACATGTGGCTTTAATAATAACAAAATATTATTTTCTAACAGAAACATGCGACAAGTATGGCAAAGGGAACAAGATGGTGATGCGGCCAATCCAATGTTGCAACCGAAAAGGGTGACCATGCACATCGTCGCCGACCCGAACAATGACCCACGGCGATACAATCAACCAGCTGCTCATGTGAACGAGGTAGCAGTTGTCTTTGTTGGAGAAGATGGTCTACCACCAGGAAACCTCGATCTGGTCATCTATGACTCGAACCCAGTTGACCCAAATCACCGGATGCAAAGCATATCAGCTTGTTCCGTACAGTTTGGCGATGCTATAATCGTCAACCGGTTCGCCGATAGCATCGGCTCGCGTATCGACCATACATGGGAGTCTGCCTTGACCCACCGGCGTACGCAGTTCGTCTCCGTGTTTAAAAACCGTATGTGTCCGTGACCATTGACCATATTATTTACCCGCGCGCTTCCATACGCACATTGGTGAAATAATAATTGCGCCTCCATACGCATATAACTTCGTGCGACGTTCCTATATTACCGACCCGCGCTTACATACGCATATGGGTGATTAATATTCGTGCCTTCATACACATGTACGCCGTGCTGCCTTTTGGTGTCGTAACCAAATATCTGGACACACCAGGGAGCACAATCATCAGCGGTCCAGTCATCATCACTTCATCTTCATCCTCTCCAGGTCGCGTCCATCTGTGGTTGTGTGAGTCGGCTATACGCCATATAATTGTATTGTCTTTTTAGTATTATTATTATTGTCGTTTGAGACCTTTTCCTATTATTATTACACTACTAACAAAACTAAACCATATTTGTTTGTACCATATATTATTTATAATTGTAGTACTTGCAAAATATCATTTATCATTTTATACAATATTTATCGTTGTTATTATTGTATTCACCTCTCTCAATACCTCCTAATGACGCTGTAAGGCTCACCATCACCGGTAATTTATTATTTCACGCGTGGCCAACAATCTCTTAACATCATCTCGAGACTTGGTACGCATCACAGCTGGCTCACCTCATGCAGATCCAATGCTGTATCCATTGCTCTTCCCACATTCAGAAACCGGCTGGCATTACAACCTGCAACAAGAGGGCGTCCGCCGGAACGCAGTGCGTGTTCGGAACTCTATCAGAGAGTTTGCTTCTTATCGCCTGGCCATCAGATACACCGGAACCAATAGCAATGGGAACGAAGGCCATACGTTTAGTTTATTACCACATTCGTGGACAGTTGAAATTTTCGGTAGGGGAAAAAACTACTTTTAAAAACGCACATAATTATTACTGCTATAGCAGTAATAATTTGGGTACTGCTATAGCAGTACTGTCCCTCTGCATTGCTATTTACAACTATGTACATCACTGCACTGCTATAGCAGTATAATTTATATTGTTTAATAATAAAATAAAAATAATAATTCAACTCAACCTGGTTTATTTTGTATGACAAATTTTGAAAAAGAATAGTATGAAATTGAAAAAAAAATTAAAATATAGTCTTATATAAATTGAACCAATAAAATATAAAATAATTTTTTATGACATATTTTTGTGAAAGTCTTCGAAACATGAACCGGGACACAGTGGAACATTACAAGCTTTACATTGATACTGGGTTTGTTTCCTCACGTGTTTTTTTGTGCACATTTTGCAGTTTTTGAAGTAATGTTTTCTAAAATACAGTGGAGGTAATGGGATTTTTTCTTGATAGTGTTGTCCTTCTTCTGACATTGGTCGTTTGTTTTTTGGATCTTTTGATTTTGGAGCATTAAAAATTTGATTAGCTGTTACATCTATTGGAAGGTTTATCATATTTTTTATTAAAATATCGCGAAAATCTTTAAAAGTCATAGAATTGCAGCCAAAATGTTTTTTGTATAGGTAAAAACTATTCCACACTGTAATATCTAACAGATGAAATAAAACTTTTTTATACCATCGTGATTGTTTTCGTGGGCTGCTGTAATATTTTACCATTTGGTCTGACCTATCTATACCACTCATATTATTATTATACTGAATAATTTCATTTGGTTTATTTTTTTCATTTCCGAATCGATTTTTGGATGATAAAAGCTGTGGATGGTACTTTGTAGGTATCGCTAATACATCCCTTTTATCTTTCCACTTAGATACATAAATGTTTTCTTGTCGACGCCAAATATATTCCCCAGATTTTAACTTTTTTGTGGTTACACATTTTGGGTTGCCTTTACGGTTACTGCGTAGTGTTCCTGTTGTATGTGTTTTTCGATTTAGGAGTTCTCTTGAAAGACTTATACTATTATAATAATTATCCATAAACACTGTATGCCCTTTATCAAGAAAAGCTTCCAAAATACGAAAAACTAAACTATTTATTTTTGATGTAGAACCAACTTTAATTTCTTCTCTTTTTCCTTTATACATCTCCATGTTTAGAACAAATCCATCGGGTGTACAGAGCTCGAAAAACTTTATACCATACCGTACTTTTTTAAGTCTCATATATTGTCGAAATAAAAGGCGACCACGGTGTAGTAAAAGCGATTCATCAAGTGATAGACATTCATATGGAATATATGCTAGTTGAAAATTATTTATAAGTTTTTTAAAAATTGGTTCAATTTTTTTTATTGGATCATTTGTACTATTTACTTTTTCTGTGTCATAATATTCAACACTAAAACATCTTAAAATCTGTTCAAAACGTCTACCCGACATAGTTCTTGGTATGATAGGGTGATAATATAGCGGATTGTATGAGAACATATCTCTGATTACGGAAAATTTCATAGATCCAGAGAGTAAACAAATGGCCAAAAATTTATTTATTTCCTCCCCATCAACTTTTTTAAACTCAGCTATACGACAGTTTTTTTTATGTGGACGACTTTGTGAAGTCAATTTTACACCATAATTATTTGTCGAGGATACAACCATATCAGTGATTTCACGTGTCCATAACATATCGAATATCTCTAAAGGGTTATCTCTTGCGGAATCAGGTATATTTAGCTTTATTCCTGACATACTACTGTCAAATTGGAAGTCTGGTATATCTTCCCAATTCTCATACCATTGATCATCATTACCATTATTATTAGCATTATTGTAATCATTATTATCTGAATCACTTGAGCTTACCTCGAACGATTCATTGCTCGTGTCACTCCCAGTATTTGTATGAGACGGCCCTGCTCTTGATAATGAATCTTGTCTCGAACTTTGTAACGAAAAATCTGGGTCAACATCTGAATCATCTTGATCAGAATATTCAGTAGAATCAAATGATTCATCTAAATATTTACGCACTTTTTCGATATTATTACGTGACATATTCAGTCGCACGCGACACCGACAACGTACGACGTTTATAATCGAACTGAATATTTATATAAACAACACTTCGTATCGATTTATTATGGTTCAAATATATGGCGTAGACAATTGTATACTATTGTATTGTAACATTATAAAGCGATAATGATAATGATATCGAATATAGGGTTCATAAAAATAAAAATAAAATAAAAAAAAAACCCAAGAAAAAGGAACGATAAATAAATCTAAAAATAAAACATATATAATACAGTGCCCAATTTTCTGAAGTATTGCAGTAGGACAGTAAAACATGTTGTTTCATATGAAACCATTGTAATTATTACTGCTATACCAGTACTGTGTTTATTTTAACAGTTTATATTCTACTGCCATAGCAGTAGTGATATATGTACATCAATTTTTAAAATTACTGCTATAGCAGTAGTTGTCCACGAATGTGTTACACGCAGCTGGTTTTTTGTTACAGCCATACATAGGTATGTGATCAGTACGTTCGCGTGGAAGCGAGCAATCTACGTTATATCCGAGACAACCAGAAAGCACTCTTTGTTGACGCCTATCAAGGCCTTCTGGACCATATTAACCAACAGCTCCGCCTAGACGAAATCGATCCTATACATGAAACAATGTTACCACGACGCAATGTCCATTGTGCGTATGTACGGAAAGCCTGACTTATTCATAACATTTACGTGTAACCCTAGGTGGCCAGGGATAGTAGATAACATTCCGCGTTGGTTGAAGGCAACCGACAGGCCTGATTTGGTGGCGAGGGTGTTTCACGTAAAACTGAAGGAGCTAATGCGTGACATCACGGTCAATAAAAATCACGGTTGAAGTTATTAAAAGTGGATTGATTATTCACATTTCTAAACCATGGATTTGTGCTAGTCCTGATGGATTGATTTTAAATAATGGAGAAATAAATTCTGAGCTGGAAATCAAATGTCCTAGTTCCTGCAAAAATAAACCAATAATTGACTCTATAACTGGAATGCCAAACCTTAGTTATTTAAAATTTCAAAATAATGAAATTGTATTAAAACCTAGTCATGTATACTACACTCAAATTCAAATTCTATTATATTGTACTGGATTAAATGATTGTAATCTGTATATATTTAATGATATTCAACCTTTACTTCTGATTATAAAGAGAGATAAAAGTATTTTAGATAGTTTAATTCCTAAGTTGGATTTATTTTTTTTTATGTTTTATTTACCTAATATTTTCAATAGTGATATTGTTACATAAGATAACATTTTTGTCATGATACATATTTATAAAATTATAATACATACATTGTACAAAAAGAATAGTAGTAAAGACAACTTCATATTTTACTGTATTTACCCAATATTTGCAATAGTGATATTGTTACAAAAGATAACATTTTTGTCATGATACATATTTACAAAATTATAATACATACATTGTACAAAAATAATAGTAGTAAAGACAACTTCATATTTTACTGTTTAATAATTGGACTGCTCAAATTTACTAAAATACAACACATTAATAAAATATTATCAATGTATTGTAGAAAATCAGAGGTTATTTTGTTGAGTATGTTAAAAGTTTTCAATTGAGCAAAAAGTCTTTCAATGTGAATCCGTACGCTATCAACATTATAAGTATTTAGTACTTCTTCTTCTGTAAGTCTTCCATTGTGAAGCATTGGCGGCATTACTAGTATACTGTTTTGATTATTAACGCCTGTTTTTATACCAGGAAATCCCTTATCCGCAAGTACTTGGTCACCATATTCAAGTTTTTCCAAAAATCCAGAATCATTCGTAATAAAGCTGTCACTAGATCTACCTCCATATGATTTAGATAAAAAGCTCACCATTCCATTCGGAGTAATAGCTACAAGAACTTTGACGGTATAACCCCCCTTTAATGAGAATACATGCACACTCTTTGTTCTACTGGTTTTGGGTTGTTCCGTTCTCAGCTCAGTGCAATCAATTATACACCTGCAGTAAGGGTAGTGTTTTTTGAAAACTTCAGGTAAAGTTTCTTGTAGTGTGTTTTTACTTGGCCAAAAAATTACATTTCTACATCTCTGACTAAGGAGAAGTAAGCATTCAGAAAAAACCCTACTGGCAGTTGTTCTATGACTTAAGTAAGTTATGAATATATATTATAAACAGTCATATTTTATTTTAGGTTTGAAATATTATCATAAACACAAAAATGGGTTCTAAATTGAATAGTTAAAAGAAGAACAAAATTTTTAGTCACGGAGAACATTCCACATGTTTCGATACAAACATTTTTTTACAAAGGGACAAAGAATATAGTTATATGAAAGAATGTTCTGTAAATTTAACTTCCCCGATCATTATGAAGAGATTGAAAAAGTATACTAGAAAAATAATAGACTGCAGAGGAGCATACCTTTGAACTGAACCAAAGATACCGTAAAAGGGGGTGAGTAGGGTCATGGAGGTGAATCGGGTCAGTGTTTTGTATTTTTCTTATTTAATGTGATAACAAATAAAATAATAATGATATCAATAATGTTAATGTGTCTTTGGAAACTAGAGACGCATTACAAAATTATAGATATGTCACAATCATATGATATGATTTTTTCTATTATCAGTAGATAGTGCAATCTGAACCTTATCGTGTGTTGAATTTCCACAGCTCAACAAACTTTATGTGGAAATCGCAGATCAAAGTAAGTACAGTGCTTGAAATAAGTTTTTTAAGTTACTTAAACATATTTTGAACTCGAAAATATTTCTTTCGTTCAAATATTATAGATATTTATATTATTTTTAAAAATCTAAAAAAAAAAAACAAAAAAAAATTTGATTTTGGGGTGAATAGGGTCAGTGTGTATAATATATTAATTGGTACCTAGGTACCTATAGATTTCTTCCTACGTACGTAATATATTTTTGTTTTTGATGGATTTTTTTTTGTTTGGATTCAAATGTGTAGGTTGTTATAGGTAGGACATAACAATATATGTGTTTAAACTATTATATAGTGTATATGTCTAAACAACAAGTTATTTTTGTTGTTTTTTGTTTTAGAAATGCCACGAGAATATATACCCGATCCCAGATGCAAAAGACATAAATGGCATGAACCTGAATCAATAAACAAAGCTCTCATCCTTATCCAACAGGGTAACTCAATCAGGTCAGTGGCCAAAACTACTGAAATACCCTACAGTGTACTGCAACGCTACTATAAAAAATACAAAATTAACAATAATGTGGTAGTAAACAATATTGGTGGTCAAACTACTCTTCCTGAGAGTATGGAGAAAACGTTAGTGACCAACATAATTAAATGTGCTGATTGGGGTTATCCAATATCAGAACTAGAACTAAGAATGTTTGTTAAATATCACTTAGATCAAATTGGCTGTAATGTAAAACGCTTTAAAAATAATTATCCTGGTATGGATTGGGTAAAATCGTTTTTAAAGCGACACAAAGATAGAATCTCTCAACGTATGTGTCAAAACATTAAAAGAAGCCGAGCTGCAGTTAGTAAAAATATAATAAATGAATATTTTGATAATTTATCTCAAACTCTAGAGGGAGTTCCATCTAGCAATATAATAAATTATGATGAAACCAACTTATCAGATGATCCTGGACGAAAAAAGGTCATATGTAAAAGAGGCGCAAAATATCCTGAGCGAGTCATGAATCAATCAAAATCTGCTACATCTGTAATGTTTGCTGCATCAGCGGATGGCCAACTACTTCCTCCGTATGTTATTTATAAGTCTGCTCATTTATATGATACCTGGACTGAAGGTGGTCCTCCAGGTACCAGGTATAACAGGTCTCCTTCAGGTTGGATTGATGGCCAATTGTTCTTGGAATGGTATACTAAAATAATAATTCCATACTGCAGACGATTAAACGGAAAAAAAGTTATAATTGGAGATAATCTTAGTTCACATTTATCAAATGAAGTTATACGATTAAGTGAAAAACATTCTATTGACTTTATTTTTCTACCACCAAATTCAACACATTTAACGCAGCCTCTTGACGTTGCCTTTTTTCGGCCATTGAAAGGAGCATGGAGAAATGTTCTTGAAAATTGGAAAATATGTAGTAGAAATGGTAAAATGGCTGCAAGTATTAATAAAGATTGTTTTCCATCCTTACTTAAAAACACATTATGTAAACTTGTTACTAAAAATGGGGAAAATATTAAAGCAGGATTTGAAAAAACTGGAATATACCCACTAAACAGAAATAGAGTTTTAAATATGTTACCACCAGATACTGAAAATGATAATTCATCAATAAATGACATTTCTTTAGTGTCAGAAAATTTAACTACATTTTTGAAAGAATCAAGATATGGAACACCTGACACAACTAAGAAACAAAGGAAGAAAAGATTAAAAGTTCAACCAGGAAAAAGCATAAAAGGCAATGATTTTAATATTTCTGAAAGTGAGGATGACCCAGGAGAAGAAAACTTTAATGAAGCTGATACACCAGTGGACAATGAAATGATAGTTAATGAGGCCAAAGAAGATCAACAAAGCTCAAGCTCAAATTCAATTAATGTGGGCCAAATGTCTAATATTATTATAAAAAATAATATCAAAGAAGGCACATGGGTCGTGGTTAAGTATGGTGAAACTAAGAAATTATATTTTGTTAAAATCATACAAATATTACAAAAAGGTGAACTTTATGAAGGGTCATTTACCAGATCCAGTAACTTCTCAAGTAGCTACAACGATGAAACCAAAGATCCTATATATATATTTCCAGATATCATTGACTTCTACACATTTAAGCTAGATGCTATTGTAATGATAGTTCCTCCACCAAAGAGTCTGCGCAGGGGTCGAATGCAATTTACTGTGAAACTAAGTGATATTATAAATAGTATATAATACCTAGGTAGTAAAAAGTTACCTATGTTAAGTTTTATTGTTACCTATATGAATGTGCTTATTTAGTATCATTTAAAAATGTCATTACCTATCTAAAGTAAATTTAAAGACTGGACTGTTATATTACATATCTACCTACTTATTAATTGTTTAAGAATTGTATTAATTTGTTAAGTTTGATTAAAAACAGAAAGTATTATAATGTTAAGAAAAATTCTTATTTAAGTCAGTTTTGTTTATTTTTATTGTTATATGAGGGTATTTATTTGGTATTGTTAAAAAATATCATAACCACATGTTGTTAATTCAAGGACTGAATAAATTGTTAAATTAGTATTATAAATAAAAGAAAATATTATTATGCGTAGTAAATAACGCGTTTAAGAAAATTCTTTAAAAAGCCAGTGTTGTTTATTTTTATTTTTTATATGAAGGTGCTTATTTTCTATTGTTAAAAAAATATTATTACCTGCCTATTGCTTAAATATTGTATTATTAATTCAAAAATGAAAGAACTGTATTCATTAATTTAAACTTCAATTGTGTTTTTTTTTCATTTTTACTACTTTAAACTATTTTTCACTGATCAATACATTTTATAGGTATAACTTAACATTTTTAAAAATTTATATTTCTGACCCTATTAACCTCTGGGACAGTGTGAATAGGTTTTTAGAGCAAAATAATCATGTGACCCTATTCACCCCATAGTGGGTATGAATAGGGTCACATTTTTAAAAAAATATATAAAAAAATTCGGTTATGCGAATGTATTTTTTTATAATAAATTATATTGGGAGACATCTTACCTTTCATTAAAAAAAAAATAATGAACCTATGTTAAAAACTCTAAGAGATATTTTCAAAAAACCTTTAAAATTGACCCTATTCACCCCCTTTTACGGTACCCTAAACGGAGGAAAATAGAACATTATCAAGAGAAACTACTCAAGAATAATTTCATAGGACCATTTAATTCTGAACGTCAAACTATCATTTCTGTTAAAGACTTCCCTACACTTAAGTTTAAACCGGAACGTTGTAAAACTAAACGTTATAAAACTAAACATAATACAACTTCATTACTATTTCCAAAATTGAATTCAAAGATTGTTTTAGATTTTATTAAACAGCCATCTGTAAATAAACTCATGAAGCTATTGGATTTAATGTATACTGAATCTATACATTATCACAAACACTCAAATAATTTAACAAACAGTGAACAAAGTAAGCAAATATCTATAGAACTTGAAAAATATTTATTTGAATTATGTTATCAAAAATTCTGTGAATTATGGCTGGACAAAACACCTAATATATCATTATTATCAACGAAACCACTCAAGTGATTCATATGTACATTACTTAGACATACAAGATGTAGAACAACTATAAGTACCATGAATTAAAAAAAATTAATATTATACAATGGAGGTTTAACAGGGTATCCTAAAAAGCCACACCTAGTACTGTGTATTAATATAATTTGTAGCGTCTTCACTACTTTATTGAGGAAAAGTTCTAGAATGCTCTCTAAGAAGAATAGAAAAAAGGTAAGTTCCAATAAATACGAAAAACAGTCTATCAAACTTTATGAAAAGGCACAACAAAGAAAAAAGGTTTCTTAGATATTGTTAATGAATATAAAAAAATATTAAAAACTGACTCAGTTTTTTTCAAGTAGCTGATGTAAAGCATGCTTATGAAGGCATTTTAGATCTAGGGCAATACATAACAAAAGAAGATTAAGATACATGCGCGAATGATAATTACAGGTTTAAAATAGACGACGATATTAGTTTCCATGATTTCAATGATGACTTTGTTTTTGCTGATATGGAAAATCCTGCCAGTGGATCAACATTTTTGGATAGTATTCCTATTCCTAAGTTTGATAACTATTTTAATGATTTTAAATGTCCACCTAGTCTTCTTGAGTATGTTAAAGATGTCCAACCTAATAATTATTCTGGTCTCAATTATGATAAGGAAAATGGGTCCATAGAAGCAATACAGATAGAAGTTCATATTCAAAGTACTTCCAAAGAAGACCATAATATTCATATGGACATTTCTACTAATGATTTAGAGGGAAAAACTGCTACAAATTATTCAGGAGCAGAAACTTCTTCTGGGAATTTAGAACTAGAAAGACCTACAAATACTTTAGTAAAGAAAAGAAATTGTTCAAACAATTATTCAAAAATATGTGAAAAGTTTATATATAAATTATTATCAGATCCAATAACATTAACTAAATCAGAAATAAGAATGTTAAGAACTATTATTTTTGCAGATATGAACCCATATAAGGTTAAGTGGAAAATGCGGAAATCTTTTGAAAGATCAAAATGGTTTCAATTTATTGTATATTTCGGAAGTTTGAAAATGGGACTTTGTGATAAGCTTCACTTGGACTTTCTGGATTTAAAAGGCAAATATATATGTGATATGATAGATATCGAAAAATTATTGAAATCAATACAACTTGATTCCTGCGTTTTGAAAGAATATTTTACCTTTACAGATGTAGAAAATTTTTTAATTTGGCCATTGGGTAAAATGATTGTTAATAATGTTATTTCACAAAGGAGTCCAGCCATTACCCTTTTATTTAAATTTGTTAAAAATATCGTTAATATAGCATCCAATCAAGTAAAAGATTCCTGTCGCAATTCTGGACTAAGAATTGTATTGAATAAAGAATCTCTTTTTGAGAGTTTATCTAGTAGTTTATCGGATAGTAAAAGACGTCCTTTCTGAGCAATCACTGAAATATGCAAATATTCATACTTATCCATCACCAGTCGATAATGATGAGTTTTCAAATGATGCGCCAGGAACATCAAACTAGGAACATTTTTGTGTCACAAACACAGGGTTTTGTATAAAGAAAAACAGTTCGAATGTAGAAATATGTAAGAGTATGGTTAATATTCTTAAATCAGATGATTCTATTCATCAGTCATGGAAAGAATGTAATAATTCAAGTAGGTTTATATCCAAGCTTTTGAAAGCTGGTATCACATTGCCAATAAAAGACAGCAATACTGGACACGGTTCAAAATTTGTTGAAGTATATGGAAAATGGTTTTGTGAAGAATATCTTGAAGATTATAAATTTTATAAATTGGCAGTAAGTATTTTGAAAAATATTTTTCTTTATATTGATACTGCAAGTGGATGTACAGACATTAAAGTTGAAGATGCAATTAATAATGCGTTAATGATATTGTATGATCAACCGCGTTTTGCCAAGGCGTATTGAAACGTATCTCAATACCAAATACCCTAAGTGTTTGTCTAGTTCAAAACATGACAGTACTAATGATACCGAAAACCAAAGTGATTTTAAGAGGTATTGAAGAACTGCAAATTGAACCAAATGTAAATGTTCAAACGGACCCGACAGATACCAATAATGTTGATATGTCACTTGTTCCTAGCAATATACCCATATCTAATGTGTTTGATGTTTTAAATAATGTAAATATTAAACATTTAGTTACTCCAGATCTTCAATCTACAAATTATGACATAAACGACCCGATGGACAGCAATAATGTTGATATGTCACTTGTTCCTAGTACATCTAATGTGTTTGATGATTTAAATAATATTACAATTAAGAATTCTGTTACTCCAGATCTTCAATCTATAAATTATGACATAAACAGTGATTTTCTTCTTCAAAATCTTATAAATGAAAATTCTAATAATTTGATGGAAATTATTGGTGATATTGATGATGGTACTAATATATTTAATAATCCTGATACTAACATGATGGATATTGATGATAAATGATATAATATGAAGAATAATATTCTTGGTTTTAATGAGTTTAATGAAGATAGTCCATTTGATGATGTCATTCCAACAATAGTTATGTCACTGGACTAAGATTTATCCAATGGTATATTAGAGTCGGGTAACTTGGAATTTCAACCAACCACGAATACGGAAGAAATTACTCAAGTACCAATAAACTCAATTGATTCATTTATTATTTTTGGAGAGAAGGGAGAAGAGACAAAGTTGCTAAGTAAAAAAAAACTAGGTAGTCATCTATAAGACTTCAGCATTATAAATATGTGATATCATAAATAAATGCTAAGTTAACTTAAATTTAAAAAAAACTAGTAATTTATAATACTTAAACATTATAAAGATGTAATATCAAGAATAAATGCTAAGTAAATTAAATTTTAAATTAATTGATTCTATCTCAATCATTTATTTACTTTGCGAGAATTTATTTTCTTTACAAATTAATAATTAACACTTTTTTATAAAACAAATTTAGTAAAATTTGTCATGGAAATTTGTTAAATAGCCCAGTTATGAATAGACATTTTTATTTGTCGAAATATATAAATTCTAGCCAAGTAAATGATTGAGATAGAATCAATTAATTTAAAATTTAATTTACTTAGCATTTATTCTTGATATCACATCTTTATAATGTTTAAGTATTATAAATTACTAGTTTTTTTTAAATTTAAGTTAACTTAGCATTTATTTATGATATCACATATTTATAATGCTGAAGTCTTATAGATGACTAGTTTTTTTTTACTTAGCAATTTTTTACATGGAGTTCGACGAAGTGTTTTTGTTGGGATATCAGTAGTTTTTTTACAACATATTTTTATGTACTGGCATTTAATATGTAATGTTTTATATGCCCAAGTGTGTGCCCATCTTAATAGATGCTTAACTATTTTAATAACTCTTGGAATAGCATATGTATAATTTAAGTTACATAACATCTCATTACAATACCAAGATAGTTCTGGAAGTTCTATGTTAAATGGCTGAAATAAATTCATTATTTTACCATTTTCATTTATTTCAAGTTTAATTGTATTCATAGAACTCAATGGCTTGTAAACTGTATCTGTGTAAAATGGTTCTGTATACTTGGAATGATAAGATTGCCCTAAGATAAATTTAAGAAAATTGTAGTTTAGTTCATCATTAATATCTGGAATACTAGCTGTATAGTAAATGTTCTTATTTATTACTTTTTTTAGTTTCTTAAATGTCTTTTGATAAATAATAATGTTTTGCTTTCTGAATTTAAATACCCATTTCAAAATCCTATCTATAACAATTCTAGACTTATACAGTGGCATATTTAATTTATGCATAAGTTTATTAGTCTACTTTTTTACGCTTCCATAAAATGGAAATATTTTTTTGATTTCTTAGAAATTTTTTTTGTGGTTATGGTGATCGAATTTTTTATTTAACGTTCATCCATACACACTGTATTAGTGGTTTTTTTTTTTTTTAAATAATGTCTCCTTTTTCGTAACTTCTGTTTGTATGTCTTAGAAACCATTTTAGAAATAAAGAATCACAAATTATAATATAAATAAATAATATAGTACGGCCTACTACAACACTGTAACAAACGAGACAACAAATAAAACGTCTTTTTTCTATCGGCGCGGCGGCGAATAAACACATCTACACCGAACGTCACCAGAAACATGAATGTCGATAACAGAAATAACGAATGTCGAATACGATAAACGAAGACTCGGGCAAGGCGGGAACCGCAAGTCGCAACCGCTGCCCAGTGTACGACCGCGACGAAAACGTATACGGAATAGAGGGGGTAATACGGTCTCGTACTCTCGTGCGCTGCTGCGTGAAACGTAATAACTAAAAACGGTCGAGCCTCGAGCACAATATCTTTTTGCTTCAAAAATACTTGACTTTTTTGCTAATATATTCGTTATTATTCAACCATTTTTTTCGAAAATGACAAAGGTATAATCTACAAATCATGCCCGATCTATTGATACCACAAACAGACCAATCCGTTCATTCATTAGCATAGGCGCAATTTCAGTTTTTATCTTGGAGGGGCTTAACATATTTAAATGAAACAGACCCGTGGTGGGCTTTGCCCCCCCCCCCCATTCAAGTACCAATATGGAAATTTCATTTTTTTTTCACCCACTTTCCCACATTTAATATATTATATATTATAATGCATCTATTAATAAAGCTAAAAATATTTGTACGAAAAAATAACAACATTTAGGTAAATAAATGTAATATATATTTATTTATTAAGTATATTATTATAATTGTAACCTTCGGTTAGAAATTGCAAATGTATCTAATATTTTTTCGTTGGACAATTCATTTGATAAATCTCGTTCTATATAAATTAATGACAAATTTGTAAATCTATCTTGATTCATAGATGTTCGAAGCCAATTTTTAATCTTTCTCATTGCTGAGAATGATCTTTCACATATTGCAGAGCTAATTGGAATTGTTAAAGATAATGATAACAGTTTATATAAATTAGGATAAAGCTCTGCATCCATGATTAATTTGATATCTTCCAAAGTGAAATTGGGGTTTCTACGAGACACACAGTTTTTTACCACAAGCATTTCTGATTGAAGGGTATTTACATCCACATTCAATAAGTCCTAAAAATTAAATTATAAAAATTGATCAGCATATTGATATTTAAAAACATTTATACAATATAAAAACTATACTTTGTACTGTTCAATAAAACATTGACTCTCATAATAATTCATTTTATGAAAGTAATCAATAGATGTTGCCAATTCCAAGCTATTTGATGAAAATCTCTTATTAAAATGTATTATTAAAGTGTCTATAATTTGATAATAATGAGTCCTCCAATAACTTTCTGTATATTGATTAAACTCATTTTGATTTTGTTGTTCAGAACTTGTAGTTGCAAAAACATGAAAATCTTCTAAATTACTTGTTGATTGGCGTTGACGTTTACTTGTTTTACTATTGGGACCTTTAATAAATAATATAGATCAAACATAAGAATATTAGATATTTCGAGCTAGATAACTAGGTATTTATAATTTATAACATAATACAGTAACAATAATTAACCTATAAAAACTAAACTGCTCAAAAAACATAAAATAGCAAATGCTTAATGATAAAACAAGACACCTAATATTTGACCTGTCCTTAATTAGTAACAATTGTTATAAAAATCAATAATTAAATGCACCTATGTCCTAGACATGTTGATGTTTATATTTATAAAATACATTTAGGACAAACTCAAATTTTATTACCTGTGAAATCTGGTATTATATTATTGATTTTGGTAAAATTGATTATCTTTTCCCATATATTATGAAATTCAACTTCTGTGCGTAAGGACTCAAAGGTTTTAATGACTCCTTCAATTAAAGTAACAGCGCTTCCTAATGTAGCATCTTTTTTTTGTAGCTGAGTAGACAATATATTTATAATTTGTAATACTTCTTCCAAAATAATGAGATTAACAATAAATGATGGTTTAGTAATAATAGTCATAATGCCTATAAAATAATAAATTATGGTTTTATTATATAGATTTTATATTTTACAATAGTTATAACTCAAGTAGAATCAAAATTATTATTCTTACCTATTGCTTGTACAACATCTTTATTTGTGGAAGAGTTGATTTCATCATTTAACAATGTAACTATAGCTTTATAGTTTAATTTTACAGCAACACAGTTTCTTACACGACAATTCCAACGTGTATCACTTAAACGAGTCAGAGAAGTTTTTTTGATACCTAATTTTACTTGAATCTCGGTGAATTTTGCATCATTACCCGGGTGTGAAAAATAAACATACAATGTCTCAAGACAATTAAATACTATTCTAGTATCCTGAAAAAAAAAATTCTTATTAGTTATTACTTAATAAACTAATGAGTATACATTTGTATTATTAATATTATATTCCTCATACCTTTACCAATTTGCACATATCTAGAACAATTAGATTAATTCGATGTGCCATGCAATGAGTGTATACAGCATATGGGTATTTTGATTTGATTTTTTGTTTTACCCGACATAACATTAGCACCGTCATATGCTTGGGCTACTATAGGTACATTTATTTTATTTATTTCAAAAAAACTGACCATAGCAGTAGCCAAAGCATCTGCGTTTTGATTCTCGGACACATCAATAAAACCTAAAAATCGTTCATACACTTTTAAATTCTTGGTATAACGTACACAAATTGACATCTGCTCTTGTCTGAAACATCTAAAAAGATAAAACAATCTCAAATATAAAACCTATTTGATATTACCTATAATATACCTAATCAGTATGGCAGTATGATATTGAATACAGTATTTGTATTTAATTTTGATATTACCTTGCTTCATCACACATGACACTAAAAAATCCACTTTCTATCAGCTCATTGACAATTGTGTTTTTTATCATTTGGGCAGAGATGTTTATAAGGTCATTTTGGATTGACCAACTGGTATAATTGGTTTTTTCGTTGAATATGGTAGAAAAATCTTCATTACATTTAGACAGTAAAACACAAGCTTCCTTAAAATTACCTTAAAACAAAATTATAGTATGGCATAAGAATAATATTTTATATTATAAACTTTGACTTCCATCAATGTAAAAATAGAAATCAAAATTAATTTTTTTTGCTACTGATACATCTTAAAAATAAAAGTATAATTATTTTAAAACCATAATATTGAAGACTGAATCTAAAATGTTATACCTTGGTTAATTGATGTTTTTTCTTCGTTATGCGCACGGAATGCTAGTCCTTGACGTTCCAAATACAAAACTACATCAATCAGATTTTTTATGTAAGCTCTATTTTTTAACACTTTTTCACGATATGCACTTGCCATCTGAGTGTGTACAGAACCTGATTTTATGTTCTGAGTATATGAGGCCCATTTTTCTGAATTAATCAAATGTTGTTTAGTTGTAGCATGAATTTCTAATTTTGACTTTGAATTAAATTTGGAAGTCTTAGAAATGGATCCACTTATCTAATTATAAATATTAATGCACAATTTAACATTTTATGTAAATAAAAGAAAAAAATCAACAAGCTTAAGTCTATTTGGAATAATTAAAAAAATAAAACACACCTTTTTCCAATTTCTAAACCCTTTGGTAACAAAAGTATCTTCTGACCTCCCAGTTCCAAAAACTCTACATGGATAGCAAAAGACAGCATCCTTTTGAATACTGTATTCAAGCCAAGGAAAACCATCAAACAATGTAGATGAAAATCCTCTGTTTTGTTTGCCAAAAACAGTTTTTGGATATGTCTAAAATTAATTATTAAGCAATTAATTATAACTAGGTTATTACTGAATATGTTAATTATAAGTTATAACTCATAACATTAGTAATTATTACTTATGACTTATAAGTAATAATGTACTAGTAATAACGTAATGTTTATAAATTAATTTATGAAAGCATACCTGTAACTTTGGGCGAATCGGGCCTGTATTTATATCCCCAATATCAATACTCTCAGAAGGCAACTTTTGTACATCCGGTAAAACAGGTGGATCATCAGGATCAACTTCAGCAACAGAAGTATTTTCAAGTCCTTCCTGAGGTTCATTATTTTCACACAAGGATTCATTTTTATTACTTTTAAAATTGAAAATACCAAACACTTTATTATTTTTATCCATTTTAATTTTTAGTAGTAGAAGCACTGAGCAGACGAGCAGTACACCACGTTTATTACAAAAACGAAATAAAATTATTGTGAATGATAATTATTGTTGACTATTGAAGATTTTAAGTTTTAACTAATAAACCGATAACTGATAAGCAAATAGCAATAACGTTATGAGTGCTTATGATTTAATCTTAGAAATTAGGATTTAATGACTGGAGTTATTGGAAAACCAAAACATATTCCAAAAATAGACTAGGTACTATCAAATATCAATTTATTGACTATAATATTGAATACGGGTCTCCAGAAGGGCGGGGCATACGGTATGTATACAACATACGTGAAATAAGAATGATAAACAAGCCGATCCCGAGCAGTGTACTACGCCAAAGACACTATATAGACAGTAATTTTATTGTTTTCGTAATACGGCGGGTAAATAAGGTCTAACATCATGTTGTTGTATGGGTTTGTTTCATGTTTCCAGATTTAAACATTAGAAATAATTTTTTTCAAACGACGATTACGGTATTATGTATATTAGATAATTAATGAAGGATTTAATACTTCAATTTAAATATAAATTTTTGGAGGGGCTAATTTTAATATTGGAGGGGCTAAGCCCCTCCAAGTCCCCCCCCTAATTGCGCCTATGTTCATTAGGTCTGTAGCCCTGGCTAAAGAAAACGGGCAAATTTACACACATTCAATGGGCAAACTCTGGCTCGTGTAATATACAACGGTACCTAGTGACCGCTTCGCTTTTTTTTTTACTTAGCTTCGCGCCACTACCGTCGCGCTGGATACTACATTTACCTATAAAATTGTATAAATTCTAAGAAAAAGTGTATCCATTCTCAATTATGTGTATTCCTAATGGATTTTACTCTTATATAGTTACATCTTACATTCTTACATCATAATTATTTAATTGAGTTACTATATTATTATTGTCTGAAGCTAATAATTGTAATTTTATAATTAATGATAAAAACATAATATTATATTATTCTATAATTGTGTATAATAATATTTCGATTTAATATATGTGTTTGAATACTGATTTCTTATCGAGTTATAACTGTATTTAACAATCCAATGGGACATTGCCACATTGGTGCCTACCTACCTATAAATATTTCCCGTTTCGTTTTTTTCACGTTTAATTTTCCTTAGTTTGAATGATCAGCAGTTACATATGCTTTATAATCTATATATATAAAAATGAATGTATGTCAGTGTGTCAGTGTGTCTGTGTGTCTGTGTGTCCATGTTACCATGGTTACCAAGGTTGCCATGGTTACTAAGGTTACCAAGATTTCATATCAATCTATATATATAAAAATGAATGTATGTCAGTGTGTGTGTGTGTGTGTGTGTGTGTGTGTGTGTGTGTGTGTGTGTGTCCATATTACCATGGCAACCATATCTGTATATAAAAAACAGTAAGCTGATTGACTGCTTCAACGCACAGCTCAAACCATTGGACGGATCTGGCTGAAATTTGGCATACAGATAGCTATTATAATATAGACGTGCGCTAAGAAAGGATTTGCCAAAATTCGCATTTTAAATAGGTGCTGAAACAGGGACATTGAGATTCACGATAGAAATTGGAAATTTTATTTTTATTTATTTATAGTTGCCATTGGTTACAGTCTACATTAGAAATTAGCATTTATTTATTGGTTGCCATTGGTTATTCGGGCAGATCAGGTACAAGCTTGCATCAAATCGAATTATTGAACAATGCTTACCAGGGTGGCAGAGTTGCACTTACCGCAGAAAATTACACCCAAAAGGAGTTCAACAATCATAATTTTTTTAAGAGTTGCGATTTTTTACGAGCAACCAAATTTATTATATTAATCCACAGTATTACATCAAAATAAACTTGGTATAACTTTGATACTTTAGAGTTAAATCATACACTTCCGTACAAACAGCACGGGGTCCGCGATCTACCGCAGGTAGATTGCCTACCTGATAATGTACTGCTGCGATTCAGAATTTTTATTCAGGGCAACGGGAAAGATAAGATAAATTTTGAACACCATACACGTTAATGAATTGAACAAAGTTTGAGTAGGTAGTATTGAGTTGATCCATTTAACGGGCGACGAAGTGCACGGGATCAGCTAGTAAATAAATAAAAATGATTGGTCTAACTGTTGCTGTTGCTTAGCATAATTTACACATAAATCACAACTGTGCTTTTCAAAACATTTTTTTATTAAATAGCCACAAACATAGGTATTGGCATTTTGAGCAGGAAAGCTTAGTTCACGATAATCTGTGGTACCAACTTGCAAATTAGAAAAATCAAATTGAGTTTTTTCTGGGAACACCACAGATGAATTGTTAAGTGGAGGAGTAATGTATCCAATAGTAGTTAAAACTTCAGCCATGTCATCTAAGTACTTGGATCCTTCTGAATGTTTAAAATAGTTGAGGAAGAAAATTTTTTTAAAACTCCAAAGAAATTGTATGGGTGTAGGAATCACATTATTTCCATTTTGGTTACGAAATTGCCTAAAAAGATTTTCGAGGCAATCTTGGTTGAATCTGTACATACATAATACAAAGTCTGGTGTTTTTGACATGTCATCCCACAACTTCAACAACGAACTAATTGTTATAGTCCATCCATTTAAAAAAATGCATGCGTTTTGTTACATCATTAATTATAATCTGACCATCGACTATTTTTGGATCTAGTACTTTCATGTTTTTGAAAACATCAAGCATATACACTAAATGTTCCCTCTGGTTCGGTGTGTTTTTAAAAGATCGATTAAAATCTTTGCTTCCAGATTTTTTTTTTGAATTTAACAAGTCAAATAATTTGGCCATATGTTCAATAAATGATATTGTAGTATTCTCAGATAAAGGCAATGTACCACCTTGAACACAACATTTCATACCGGCTGCTACAGTGTTGCTAAAAATGTGACATGCATATTTGACCTTCATTTTCTGAAATGGTCCAGGGTTGATATGAATTTCGGTCAGCTTCGGTGCAAGGCGATTTAAGCCTCGGTCAGATTTATAAAAATCAAGTAGATACTTTTTATTGGTAGTACTATTTAAAAATGTTAATTGGTACTTGAAGAAGTTATTTCTAGTAGACTTGAGCAAATGTGGCACATCAAACACATAAAATATTGTTTGGCCATTTACATAGAAAAATGGACGTTCACATGACACATTCATTGTCTTGGCAAAACTGCTAAAATTAGATCCTTGGTCACTTGTTAATACTCTAATCCTGAGTGATGTTTTTTGAATACGACTTTATAACTGCAAATATGGTATTTTGTAGATCAAGCCCAGAAAAACTATTGTTGATGAAAAAATATGCGGCAGGCTGCTTCCAATTATAATTTATGCTTCTTAACATAAAACAGAGTACATGTTTTGCTGGCTCATATGTTTTTCTATCGTATGAATTATTAAATCCTACAATATAATCATGTGATAAATTATAAAATAAATTTGTTTTAATTGACATCTCATCAACACATAAAACACAATCCTTTGCATCGTCTTTTAAATTGTTCATCTTCAACTCTATGGTTTCAAATATGACATCATTTACTCCAGGCATTATATTAATTTTCTGTGTTATTCTACGTTAAGTTCTTGGACTGGGTAATAATAATAATGATTTTAAAAAAGTGTATACTTGAGGACCAAAAAAAAATATTGTTAGGGCCAACTGCTTGATTTGATTAGAATACCGCATGCCTTGAGGTTTTCTCTTACTCATTTGCACATACTGTTTAATAACCATGCTCAGGTTAAGAAGTAAATGTGCTTTAACAACTTGATTAAACAAATCTACTGAGGTAACATCTATTTGATTTGCACAATTTTTCTTGTGTACTTCTTGACTCAATGCTTCAAATTTCTGTTCTAATTGTTCATATTTATTTTTAATAGTTTGAAGTTGAGCTATATACTTTTGTTTTCTAGGTGTATCTAATGTGAGATATTGAGTTGTTTGTGTAGATGAGGAAATTGATTGATCGGCCGAATGAGATGAACTTTGAGATGTTGAACCTAGAAAAAATGCAAATTAAAATCATTTTTAGTTTTCATACAGTAAATTATTTATATTTTATTTTGACTTAGTAAAATTGGCAAATTCAATAGTATGTAATATTAATAAAGCATAGTATTAACATAATTACAAAAACTTAAAAGCAATAGAAAAATTTTGTTTTAATGGTGTACTTGTAGAAACTGAAGCATTAAATATTGGATCTGAAATACTTGTATCTAGACATGTCATAGAATTGTAAGAATCTTCTTTGTGAATCATAGCTATATATATATAGATAAGAAAATTCTCAGTATAAGATAAAATATTCAATAGGTAATAGCCATTTGGTAAAATTGTAATTACTGAAATCAGTAGGAACAGCATGGGGCAGTAGAACTTTTTTTTCTCTGTTTTTGTACATGCACTCCAGGAAATGATCTGAACAGACCTTAAAGTATATCAATGATTTTCCAATTAAATCTTCTCGACTACAATTTATCAACTATTGTTTCGACCTAAAATGGTAGTAATAATTAGATACAAATATTGATACGCATTAATTATTAGTAACAGCTAACGTTCTACTTACATAAATTCATCATTAGGGAACTTAAACACTTTACACTTCTTCTCGGTGTACTTATACGAATTTATACAACCTTTCACAAGGCATACATACACCATGATGATTATATAAATATAAATCGCACAAAAAATACAAAATAAATGCTCGGTATAAGCACAGAATATTACAATAATAGCACAATTTTCAGCACTCAGTTATTGAACAGAATATAACAAATAGTAGTGTAGACGCGTAGTAGCACAGAATATAACAATGTAGTAGTCAGTTCGTCAAATGACTCAAAAACTCAAAAAACAAACAAAAAAAAAAAGTTAATGTAATTGAGATAACAATAAAACGTGATATCATAGCAAATTCAGTGCTACCAAAAATTAAAACGTTAAAATTTCATATTTTCTCATATACTTGCCCCTACTGCGGACCTGGAGTGGTTGATTCTTTATTATCAGCCCGCCGCCGAGTAGTGTCCTACCCCTGGTAACCAGTGCCGGCGCTAGGGGAGGACAAATGGGACATTTGTCTAGGGCCCCGTGGTTGTTAAAGGGCCCCGTGATTTTTAATTATCATCTTAATACAAATACGTGGTCTACCGTCGTGTATTGCATTATTCTGCCTGCCGCTGTCGCGTACTTAGATATTAAACAATTTATTATTTTATTCAAACATTTTGATGAATTAATTTATTTTTAATTGATGATGTTATGAAGTTGTTAAAATAAATGTAAATTAATAAAATAACCAGCCCTTATGAATTTATTAGCCTACGATTTTCCACTCAAAGGTTTAACTGAAACTCACGCTACGCCACTAATTCTGTGCTGACCGAGGTTTCATCAGGAGGAATCGCACTCGAATGTGTTGTCTCCGTTTACAAAAGTAGGTAAGGTAAAGTGGGGTAAGTGTGACGCAAAAATGAAACGTTAATTTTGAATTTGACAATACTTTTTTTGTTTTTAACTTAAAGTTGTTATTGTTCCATAATGTAACACCTCTAGATATACATAATTGGAATTTATAGTCAACAAAGTTATATTATCACTCACCTAAGAATAATTTTTTTTTTTAATTTTAAAACGTCACACTTGCCCCTTTTCATGGGGCAAGTGCAAAATCAGATTGTTTTTGCCGGTGTTTCCGAATTGTGGACAAAGTGACAAAAACCATGTGAGTTGCGGACGAAATCTAAAAAGGTAACATACGAATTGCGGTCACAAATATAAGATACTAATTGCGGACGAATTTCCTATTATTATTTTTGATATAGCGATCGTGGACGTTGGTAAATTACTATTTGATATTTAAGATTCAGATTGTGCCGGTGCTTTTGAAACCTCTGCCTATATGTTTAATCAGTTTATCGACAACCATACTGGCTTGCTGTTCGTTTGATGTTCGTTTATTTTCTGTATAAAAATGCATACTGAAAAACTTAAAGAATTACATGTGATTTACGGGTTTAAGTTCCGTTTTCATCGCATAATAAAAAATGAAATTCAACGGTGGACGTGTATACAAATAAAAGGTGTAATGCATTTTTAAAATTTAATCACCCTAATATACATCAATTGATCGAGGCCTTAAATGAAGTACAGACTAGTAGCTATATAAAAATGAATTGTTCTGCTGTACGAAATTTAAAACGAGCAAAAAAAAACTATTGAAAGGAGGCATTTATTAGCAAACAAATGTTGTAATATTCACGTGGTGAAATCAGTAGAATATCATATATACAGGCCGTTTCAAAAAAATGTTTACCACAGATCTATAAAAACAATGACGACAATCTATAAATATTTTATAAACAATTTTTTCCATAAAATTAAAACAATAAATAATTCAACAACATTTTAAAAATAACGATTGCTCTTTTGCAAGACAAATATTTTTAACCCCGCCTATCAATTTTTTTGGTAGCTTGTCCCAAGTCCTGAAAAAGTGGTGAAAGGAAATATTTGTGTCCACAACTAACGTGGTATTTATTAAAAAAAAAAAGCTCTGTACGCAATTAGTATTATGACAACGAAACTCGTGTCCGCAATTGTTATGTTATAATTCCTGACCTGAATAATTCGTCCGCAACTAGTATGTGTCCGTTTTTGCTATTATTATTACATAAAATTATATATGGGGCAAGTGAATAACAAAGATAAAAATAAGCTTTAATTTGATTTTTGTTTCATTAAAATATCTTGATTCATTAAGAATTGACAGAGCATTATTTAAATTTAATTATTTACCTATATTATACAAAAACAGTACTTTTTTTAAAATCCTGATTTAAAAAAAAGCTAAAATTTCACTACTCTCTGAGAACCTAAAGGCTATTAGCTCTGACCAGGGCCCCGCAATACCTAGCGCCGGCACTGCTGGTAACACATGAACATTGGCCAAGAGGACTTGGAGGCGTGATCGTGCCAATCGGAGAGACAGCTTGAGCTTATCAAGAGGGTGATAGAAATGGAAGTACTGTTCCGAGGACAGCCAATGTCATCGTGACGAGCTCCGCCTAATGAGATCGCACGCGTTAGGTATCATATACCTTCATATACCTAGGTAATTTACCGTCTATTTTTTTCATGCGTCTACGCTTCGTACAAGATACCAAAATACGACCAGCAGTTTGAAATGTTTTTGCCGTGGTATAGAGGTACATAATCACCGGCTGTCATGGTATAGTGGTACATAATCATCGGCTGTCGTGACGTGACCGCCGACCGGCAGTTTATTTACATTGCCGGATATAGGACGTGGTACCTACTAGCCGTCGCTTTCCAGTGTAGTCCATTGCCTATTCTTATCTTGGTAACTATCACAACGATTCCATACTATAGAAAGTAGTATAGAAGACTGAGAGTGTGATGAAAAATTAGGACAGCGCACAAGGCTGATGTGTAGTACCAATAGATAATATAAGAAAAGATAGGATATTATAGGATGTCGCCAGAATATTTATAACGCGATAATGAACACTTTAGTTTTTTGAGGTTTTAAAGCGTGGACTGACATTATAATATCTTAGTCCTTATAAAATAAAAAAAAATATCAAAAATCATGAGATTAATGAAAATAAAATGTTGAAAATGAAAATGTTCACAAAAATAAACTCTATAAAATGGCTATCTTCGATTGTTTCAAAACTGACAAAATATTTTTTTAACAAAAAATTAAAATTAAACTAAAAAATAAAATATGTGTAATTCTTGTCTCAGTGAGTCTAATACAAAAAACAGATTTGTGATATATTTATTATCTCAGGAGATATCGCAATGAATAAATTCTTGAGTGACACTCTGTATACTTATTTATAACAAACTAGCTGATCCCGTGCACTTCGTTTCCCGTTAAGAGGACGCCACACCCGCATGTGTTGTCTCCGTCTTACAAATGTACAACATAGCAAAATCTCTTTTGCGAGGGACAACTTTTCTCGCACCATATTTGTTGTAGAACTACCAAATTTTCACAGCACTTAAAGAAGAACTTTATCTGTGCAACAGCGTGCTCTTTTTTTCAATAACATATATAAAATACAAGTTATTTGCTTCTAAACATTTGGTTTTTTAATTTGCTTATAAAAAATGATTGGATGGTCCAATTGAAAAAAAGAGCACGCTGTTGCACAGATAAAGTTCTTCTTTAAGTGTTGTGAAAATTTGGTAGTTCTACAACAAATATTGTGCGAGAAAAGTTGTCCGTCGCAAAAGAGTTTTTGCTATGTTGTACATGGGTAAGACGGACACAACACATGCGGGTGTGGCGTCCTCTTATGTACCAACTCTATATGACTCAAACATTGTTCAATGCGTTAATTAATATTCGGTGTATGATGTTCTAGATTTATCTTAACTTTTCTGTTGCCCGGAATAAAAATTCTGAATTGCAGCAGTACATTATCAGATAGGTAATTTACCTGCGGTAGATCGCGGACTCCGTGCTGTTTGTACGTAAGAGTATGATTTAACTCAAAAAGTACCAAAGTTATACCAAGTTGGACATTTTTACTTAATTCCACCTACCTATAAATCCTAACCTAACCTAACCGTACTAAAAACCGATGAATAAAAAAAACCAAATTTAACCCTTTTTAAATTAGCGTATCTTCTTCCCATAGGTCTAATCTACACACCGTCATTCATTCATATATATAGATATATTTACAAAAAATAATAATACAAATCAACAAACATGCCCGATTAACCAATAGCAACCAATATAATATAATACACCATAGAGTAAATAAAGACAACGGTATCGAGTTCAAATCCCAGACATCAATAAATAGTTTTTGCAGTTTTTCTAATTATTCGGTTGACTTTTTAAAAATTTTCTTTCGTAAAAACCTTCACCTGGCAATTACGAACATCTTAAAAAAAATTTGAGCAAAATCGGCGCAGCCGTTCTCAACTGATGCAATTTCGAATTTTTTGTCTCCATTTTTATATATATAGATACAAATAATGATAAAACCCCTTAATAGAGTATGTGCGCTATATAAGAGCAATTTATTCTATCTCTCATTCACATTCCGTACCGCCACCCATTATTTTGTTAATACACGAGTGGGCGGCCCAGTGGCGTATTTACGAATTTTTCATGGATGGGAACCAGCTTATTTTCCAAAATACATTTAAGGGGGGGGGGGTACTTCAGATTATATTAATAAATATATTAAATGTTTAGATAGGCATTTAGGTGTTCAATGGGGGGACCTAACCTAACCCCACGGATCCCCCCCTGTAAATACGCCACTGGGGTGGCATATCTATTCTTATATTATCTATGGTAGGTACTAGGTAGTACATGTTATACCACTAGCAGAGACTCAGAGTATATAGATTGGTACCTATACATGGGTGTAAACCATGATATAAACAACATGGAATGATCGCAAAGGTCCAGATTTGGTTCAAGTCTGCACGACATGTCACCTACTTACTCAAATTAACATATTGTCATTATATTATTAATACGCTGTGGCTATATTATAAACTATTTTTCCATGATAAATACAAAAAGCTATGCCACATCACGTTCCTACCAAAAGGGCCTGACCATAAAAAAGTTCTGATCATACCCTGTTGTTTATATCATATGGTTCAGACTGAAAATATCATTGACAAAACAAAATCTGAGTGTATACATCTGCTCAACTCAACACGTTCCATTTCATCATGGCGATTGAACAAATCGTAAGCTTTGACGATTGTTCAGTACTGCAGAGGATGATGACACACTTCTATATTATATAGCAGAGAGATGCAAAGGTAAGAACAGATACGATTATTATTTATTTAATATTTATTATTATTATAACGCTAAAGGTTGGTGAGTGGGACTGGGGGAGAATCTAAAAGTTGGAAGTTATTGCCCTACATTTAAAAACGTAATTGAAAATGCACTTAAAAGTAGGTGTTACAAATATCATCTTAAAAAAGTTCAAAATATTAGGTATACATATTTTCACTAATAAATGTATAAAATTAATAGGCTAGCAAAATATTTAAAAAGAAATACTCAACAATTAACAATAATAATTTATTTTGATGGTGTTTAACGTTTTTTTATGGGCAGTGGTGAACTGGCCCTGGTGGAGAAATCTACCCGAGCCACAGCCGCAAAACATCCATGATATTGATAAACCGTTTTTGATTTATTATCAAATCCATCTACTTTAGCTCCTGCTATTATTATTTCGTTCCCATTTAATGCATGTGAGATATTTTTATTATTAAAATGTTGTAACCACGTTATCGATTGTTTTGAATAATTTTCATTTTTTTCTTTATCTAAAACAGCTATAGTATCTTCCAATAAATATTTTGATCTGTAAATACTCATACAAACACCTGCTATAGTTGTATAGCAAAAAGGATCAATGCTAGCTATATCCAAAAATTGTTTTCTTAATTCTAAACATCCTCTTCGTAAAATATCTACATCTGAATTACAGTAAGCCTCTAATTCTTCTTTAAAAATAAATATATAATTTTCATTAATTTTTTCATTATACCATTTTTCAAATTTTAGTTTATCCTCTGGTTTCATTGTTTCGACTCCATAATATTTTTTATCAGGTAATTTACCAATATAATTTTGATTTTCTACTGTATTAAAGAAATGCGGAAAGTAACCTTTTTTCAGTTCTTTGAGACCAAACGTTTTGGGAAAACTACTGAGAGGACCTTGAATAAAATTAGAACTATCTATTATTCTTATACTTAAATATTTAATTTCTAATAACATTAATTTTGTACCATTATAAATTGTAAATGGTTTCAGAGTGTTATCAACCAAGTATTTCAATATAAATTGTGAATCGTATAATTTTGCATAATGTGCTATAAATGTATAACCCCTATATACCTCGGATATTAGATGTTTACAAAATTCTTCATTTGTTTCAAACATAATTTTATTTCCTTCAAAATCATGAGCAATTATTTTATTTGCGATATGAGTTCATGTTTCTTGTTGAGCTTCATAATCAAAAAACAAATATTTTTCTGTATAAGAACATTTATATGGTTTATTTGTACCTCCACATTTTGTACATCCTACTAAGCATTTACCTCCTTTTGCTAATCTACGTTGCATATAACATTGATGTTCATTTATTTTCACTTCTTCTAGACAATTTCTACATTTACTATAACCACAATTATGTACCCTATCTCTAAACAATATTCTATTACAATCAATACATTTATATACATGGGCACATACATATTCGTGATTATCTAAACATTCTTGATTATAACAATATCTATTACATTTTTCACAATATATTTTATTTTTTGTACTACTTGAATGTTCAAATCTCTCAAAATAATATGTACACAATTTACATATATTTTTATTTTTACCACATTTATGTTTATCTTTATTTTGATATGGTTTATCGCACTTATTACAATAATAACACGATCCGTAGAAAGCTTTAGCTGATTTAATAACATCAAAATGATTACCATTTTTATACAAATAAATTTTAGTTTCTTTATCCTCACCCTTATAAATTAAAGTATTTAAATTTTCAGCACAAATAACATTTATTTGAATATCTAGTGCAAGTTCCACATTCTTAATACCATTCAATGTAAATCCTTCTTCGTTATATTCTGGTAACATATTACATAATTCTAAAGCTAAATCTTTTTGAATTTTTCTACCTATCTTCAATTGTTTAATTTTATTGGGATCTAATCCATGACCTAAAATATTGTTTGTCTGAGTAGATAATGCCACAACAATAGCTCTCGGACAACATAAATTATCATCGTTATTAATCTCAATAATACTTCTTTTTGTTTTTATATTTTCTGATAAATTAATTATTTTAGTTCTCCTTGATCCTCTTGGTATTTTCACTAATTGAACTTCAAAAGTAGTTTCTGTTATATCAATTGTTTCAGCTGAATTTAATATGTTAACAATAATTGATTTTAAGTTTGTTAAAAAATTATCAGATTTCATGCCAGTAGATATAGTATTTTTTAAATTTGGATTCATCACTATAATATTTATTTGATCACCTTTTTCATAACTTGAATTTTTTTGGACAAGTTTTAACATGGAATCTAGAGCTTTATGTACATAATCATTTTTGTATTTTGCATTACATAGTTTTAGATCTTTTATTAAAGTTTCTTTAAACCGAATTTTATATTCAGCTTCATGTATTTTAAATTTCTTTTGGATTTGTTTATTCATTTGAATTATATCTATCAAATCATAAACATCTGATGTTTTTTCTAATGAACTATTAAAATAATTTTCTTCAGTGAAAATTGTTTTTTCTAACTTCTGAAATGGATTATTGTTTAATGAACTATTAAAAACTTCATCCTTGAATATATCTTCTTGAAATTTACGAAAAGGTTGTTGCTTTCTTGTTAATTTAATTTTTTTTATTAAACATTCTTTATTAAGTTTGTAAATTTGTTTTATATCAAAACTTCGAGCTATTGACTTAAGCTCAGAAGTTGTTAAATCGCAAATTGTACCTATGACCTCTCCTAATTCTTGATATAAGATCATTTTTTTTAAGGGTACTATAACCCTTAAGTTTAGCCTCTTTTGCTATTGACTTAAGCTCAGAGACTTTCATATTGTCCAATATGCTTATAGAATTGATATTTGCCATTATTTTACTATTTATTATATTTTTAATTTTTAAATTATTTTTTTAAATTTCTTTTTAATACATTTTGCAATTAAATATGTTATTTCGATTTTTATTTTTGATAGAAAAATTCTATTAAAAAATGTTTTGGGGATTTTGCATTTCAGATTTTTGAAAAATATTTTAAGTAATTATTGCATTTAAATGTCACGTGTGCTGAAGTCCCTCCATTGGAAATTATTTTTAGTATTTTTGCATTTCAATTTATATGAAAATTATTTTTAGTATTTTTGCATTTCAGATTTTTTGAAAAATATTTTAATTATTATTGCGTTTCACGATTTGCCAAATAATTAAAGGAATATTGCATTTCAATTTCTATGAAAAAATATTTTAGGAAATATTGCATTTAAAATGAAAGTGTACCTTAGTGACCCATATACTACTGGTATTTATTATACTATACAAACTCTAGGTAATAGAGTAGTAATATTATAAGTACATATAGGTACCAGTTATTTTCTCAGTTGAAAGTTTTTTAAAGGCGTGATCATGTTGTGATGCTAAAAATAATTAGTGTTCATGTAATTTAAACATATGTGAAGGCATTATTCTTATAAAATTATACAATTAAACAAAATATTTTAAAAAGTACTTATCATAAAACAAGTTAGTGCCTGATAATATTTTATACCAAAATCAAGATATATTTATTTAAACTACCTATAGGAATTATTTTATACGTTCAATAAACTAAAGTAATTTTATTTTATTGTGCACAAATATTTGAGCCAAGTTTGTAGTCTTTGATTAGAAAAACTTAAACTGTTAAAGGATTTCATTGAATGTGTTTTTTGATCAAGTTTAATAGATATAATATATTATTTTTCTTTGTTAAATACCACTTTGGCATAGGTATCTATCCAAATAGGCTTAAAAATAGATTTAAAAATAAAAAATATTGACAGATTTCATTTGTTGTAAAATAAAATGACTTATCGAATTTTGAATGTCATATTATTGCCTAAAATATACGTGATAATGACGTGATGAATAAATTAATAAAAATCAATGAAATAAAACAGTAAAGAGACAAATACATAATACTAGGTATCATACATCGTTAAATGATCACAATAGGTAGTAAATTCAAAAGGATAGTAAATTAATAAAGTATAGCAATACATGTATAATATTATCTATTTATCTATACCTAGTCTATAAACCACAGATAATATGCATTAGGTACCTACACTTTTGCCTACAGAGTGGTAACATTCATAATATAGTCTGGACGGTGTCACTTATAACTCACAGTTCCAAATTGTATATTGTACTTGTGGATGTGGCATTACGTATATACAAATTATAAATCTGTATTCCAACACAACTGATACCATCGTTAACCACAACATAATTCAATTTATTTTTTCTGTTGTTAAAATGTTAGTTTTTCATCACTCAGAAGTAGGTACCTGTGTGAGTGACAACCATAGTCTCTTTCTCCAGTATTTTGACCTTTAAGTGTATGTTTATTGTTTAGTGATGATGTGAATGCCATAATTAGCAGTAGTTAACCATATGTTCAATATATATGCTCGTGGACCGCAGATATTAAGCAGGGGCGTCATTTTAATTTTTTTTATTGTTGGCGCCAAAATGTTTGCAGGCCATTTAAAATTATTACCAGGCCACAATCATAGGCCCTTTCTTAGGAGGCATGGGGGAAAATAACTCCTCCATCTTCTTCTTTGCCTTTTCTACCAACTGCGGTCGACCACCATTGTCGTACACCTCCACAGTGCTCTGTCCCCTCTCTCCTTTGTTCACTAAAGCTATTTATATGTCATTCTCTAATCTATCTATCGCCGCACATTTTCTTCGGCCTTCCTCTATTTTCTTCAATAGTTCAATATTCATTTCCATAGCCACCCTCACTACCTCTGAATCACCTCTCCTCATAATTAGACGTACCTATCCACTCTGTAGAATATCTATGTAATTTATTAAGGCAATGTCAATTTATATATTAGTATGAAATTATCAACATTGTTAGCTTTTTTTGTCTTATTATGTGCATTTATTTTGCGGTTACCACGCAGTTGTATTTTACTTTGTAACTTAACTGTTCATTACTTGTTAAATAAATGTATGTGTATAAGCACCTTAATAATAAAATACCCGACCTAACCTAATCTATATAATTGTCCTCCCTGCACGGCTGCACTCGAAAAATCTAAACGCAAAATATAGCTAGCTAAATAGTTTAACCAGGGAGTCTAAACGGATTAAAATATTTCGGGTTCCGGGTTTCGTGTTCAAAACCCGGGAAAATTTTTTGCTGGTTTCGGGTTTCGTGTTGCAAACCGGGTACATTTTTTTGCGGGTTTCGGGTTTAAAACCTGGTTAAATTTTTGTGGGTTTTGAATTTTGAGTAGGCGTGACTAGACTTCATCCGCAGTGGCAGTCTAGCTAATAACCGGCGCTACCTTATTAAAGAACCGAAAAAAAGTCCTATACACCAAAGGCCGTATTTTTTAAGTCCAACCCTCACTAATGAAATATTTATATGATTTAAAAAAAAGTCGGAATTATTCAATTATCTATTTACAATTAATAATCTATAAAACATAAGTACCGTAATTGCAGTAATTTAACTACAGTAAAACCTCGTTAAGACGCTCCCGTTTAATACGCCATCCCGCTTAACACGCGGATTTTTCCCGGTCCCAGGTAATTTATTGTACACTTTTAACATTGAAAAAAAGACGCTTAATACGCCACCGCATATTACGTAATCCCGCATAATACGCTCTAATTGCTGGCTTCTCAAACATTTTAAAATAGAAAAAAACCCAATTAATACAATCAGCGATAAGAATTTCGTTGAAACGTTTATCTATTATCGACCGAGTAATTGATATTTATTATTAACATCTTGATGTGGTTTATACTCTTACTATATTTCGTTAGTACGTACGTACGTTAGTTATATGATCGGACGTTGAAGTGTACACGTGAAATCACACGCAGATTTATAATTTGTATGTTTTGTTTATTGTTATTCGTGTGTGGTTTAAAATGACGAGTGCGTCTACGTCATCTAGTAGTGCCGGAGTGAAAAGGAAAGCTTTGTCTATTGACGATAAATTGAGAATTATTAAACTGTATGATGAAAAAATTGGTGTATTCAATAAACAACAAATTGCAGACCAATTAGGATTGCCCTCCTCTTCGTTGCGGACCATATTGAAGAACCGGAAAGAAATTGAAAAAAACGCTTTTTCAGGCAGTACGAAACGTCAAAAGGTTAGAAATGGTAAAAATGAGCAGTTGGAAAATATTTTGTTGGAGTGGTTTCGACAAGCTCGCACATTAAATTTGGCTGTAAATGGTCCCGTTTTGACAGAAAAAGCAAATGAGATCGCAAAAAGGTTGAACATAACGGACTTTGGTGGATCTAATGGTTGGCTTGATCGTTTTAGAAAAAGGCACGGTATTGTCTATCGTAAAATTTGTGGGGAAGCCGATGCTGTAGATGACAACAGTATTAAATCGTGGAAAGAGACAATTCTACCAAATTTGTTGAAAGATTATTCACCCGAGGATATATACAATGCTGATGAGTTTGGCTTGTTCTTTAAATTGATGCCAGATAAGTCACTTGTGATGAAAGACGAAACATGTCATGGTGGTAAGTTAAGTAAGGACCGGTTAACTGTTTTAACTTGCTCAAATTGGTCTGGAACTGACAAGCTAAAACTTTTGGTAATAGGTAAATCGAAATCCCCCCGATGTTTTAAAAATGTACACACTTTACCGTGTGATTATAAAGCTCAAAACCGTGCGTGGATGACTGGAAGTGTATTCATTGAATGGGTTCAACAGCTCAACTGCAAGTTCGTTAAACAGAAAAGAAACGTCCTTTTATTTGTCGATAATTGCCCTGCTCATCCGAAAGAAATAACCCTTACAAATATCAAACTTGTGTTTTTCCCGCCAAATGCTACGAGCAAGCTTCAGCCCCTTGATCAAGGTGTGATCAAAGTTTTAAAACAGAAATACCGTAAGAAATTAGTTCAACGGTATTTACTAGAAATGGAATCGGTGACCGATGCAGAAATCCCCAAAATCAATGTTTTAGATGCTATTCATTATGTTTCAATTGCGTGGGATGAGATAAAACCAGAAGTTATTAAAAACTGTTTCAACAAAGCCTATTTTGATAACGTCTCACAAGAAGACCCTCACGTTTTGGACTCAGACGAATTTCGGGACTTTGAGGAGGTTTATCCAGGCTACACATCCATTGACGACCAATTAATAACGAACGAGGCACTAGAACTTGAAGAAATTATCAATCAGGCTACAGTAAACGATGAACTAGATGAGCCAAGTGATGATGAGGAAGAATACATTCCACCACTTCCGTCAATCGCTAGTACTGTACAATCAATATCTACATTGAGACAGGCACTTACTGCAACTGATGGCTCCGAAAACATGCTTCTATATCTAGGTAGGGTGGAAAATTTCTTATTGAATAAATATAAAAATAATGTATTGAAACAACCAACCATTACCACTTTTTTTAATCCAAGAAAATAATACATAATTATAAAATATGTTCCTAATAATTTTATTGTATGTATATTTGATGTTTTTTTATTATTAATTTTAAATACAACTTATGTTACTGTGTAATACATAACAAGTCACACTATGAACATTTTTCTAATTTATTCTATCTATGTACATACATATTATCACATTTAAAACGCTTTTAATATGCGGGTATCGCCTATAGCGCTTTAAGAGCGTAATAGGCGGGATATCGCCTATAACGCTATCCCGCATATTGCGCGGTTTTACGATTTCCCCTTCGAGAGCGTCTTAACGAGGTTTTACTGTATTTAAGTTTAGAAATTCCTATTATCCAAATACAGCCCTGGATTACACATTTACATTTAACACCACCTAGCTGCAAATCAAAAATAATACAACAATAATATCCAATAATAGACGCGTACCGTCGTCGTCTGTCTTAATTCTTTATACATTATACTTTATAGTAGATTTTTCTGAAGTCAGGAAATCAATTTGACAATACAGTTTATAATACTTAATGAACATGATAACATTAATGCAACCATTATGTATTTATGGCTGCTAATTTGAACTGTGTGTTACATTGGTAAAAGGTTAATAAATGGTAAAGGGATATTGGGCGAAGGCAATGCTAATGCTCGAGTCCTAGTATCAGCTTTCATCATGTATCCTACTTTTTTGTCGATATTCTGGACAGCTTCACAAATTTTGCTATTAGATCTGACCAACATCAACAATTTCAGCATTACATTTTGGTCTTTTTTTTAAATTCAATTGTTTGTTCATGAATCATTTTTTTTAGTTCAGTAATTTCAATAGTAGAGATTCTGGAATCGTTCACTTAAATTTATATGTAATAAATAAAATGTATACTGAATATTTAATATTATAATATAGACACATAGTATTATTATTTACTTATATTTTGTGTTTTTGATTCTATATTATGGTCATCATACCTTTCATGGGATGGAGATGGTGAACCTATTTTGTTTTCTATAAACAAACAAAATATTAATCAGTCATCATATAGGTTCTATAAATTATGATCAAATATAATATTTGATTATAAGAACTAAATATTATATATAGAAATCAAATATCAATAACTTTACCTTCATTTTCAATTTCTGGAGTGACTGGAGATGATGCATAATTGCAGTTAGGTTGAATGTTTGACATTTCTGCATACAATTTTAACGTTTAATAGATATTTAAATTAAAAACAATTATATAGTATACCTTGTGTTTGAACCTCTACTGCAGATATATTATTATCATCTTCCAGTACAAAATCATTAGCCGAAACATTATTCAAAAAAGGTGGGCAAGTGGGTGTCGCTCTGCTGTACAGTAGGTTACAAGTGAGTCACTGTATAATGGATGGTATTAAACTTGAATTCAATGATATAATATCATTGTATAAGAAAAACGATTCTGAGCGGTGACGGTATGTCAGTCTATGTATAAGACATATTATATACATATCTATGGTATTAAACGAAAAATTGACCTATAATAGGTACCTACCTATAATAAATTCCAAATTAATCATATCACAATATCCATTAGATACTTATAACGCGGTGTACATCAACAAAAACCGTGATACTATCATAGATATATAATAGTACACTTTAGAAGTTTCAAGTACCCACGAATAATATTATTCAATCACAACAAAATAACTAAAATAGTTATTCTAGGTTTTTTATTACCGTCAACCAGGCCAACTTGGGGCAGTTTTGAAATTCTATTATAAATAACTTTAAGTCTAATTATTCTACAGTTATTTTCAATATAACATTTTTTTTTAGTTAAGGTTTAATTTATTAATTTCTGTTGCAGTTGAATCATACAAATTATTCTTTCTATGTGTTTTTTTTATTTTTCTGCTTGCCCCATGTTGTACCGAATATCGACAACATGGGGCATTCATGTTTTTCTTATGAAAAATCTATTTTATAATTTACTCAAACCAACTTGGGGCACTATTTTAAATTTTTAAAAAATACTAGATAATTTTCTGAATTTAAAAAATATATTTTGTACCTGGTGAGTGTATATTAACATATACAAAAAAATAAAAACATTCTTGTTAACCAATCAAAAAATTATTAAAATTTGTAAATAACTTTAAAAAATTAAAAATAACAACATTCTTGTAGAGTATTAAATATTAATTAGGTAGGTAACTTCCTTGTTAACCAATTTATAAAGTATTAAAACAAATTATAACATTAAAAATTAAAAATAATAATATTCTTGTTAAGTATTAAATATTAAGTAGGTAGGTAACTTCCTTGTTAACCAATTTATAAAGTATTAAACAAAAAATAACATTAAAAATTAAAAAATAATAACATAATTGTTAAATATTAAATAACAGGTAACTTTCTTCTTTAGGTATCTACTAAATAAGTCTTATAATTTGTAAATATAAATTAGGAATTCATGTTACAAACAGTCTTTTAGTTTACATATTAAAAGTAAATGTATTTCTATGTTCTTTGATTACCATCAAACGTTTTAAAATGTTCTCTTCAGATACTTCCATAACATCTTCAACATTTGGAAATACATATGTTTCACTTCTCCCTTTATACTGTCTTAAAAAACTACAAATAAACTTTATACCATTTATTCCCTTACTTATATGTTTAATAAGGCATGGGAACGTTTTAAATTTGGCTTTTTTAGAGTTCTTATTATAAAGACATTTTACCAATACATAATCGTTTACTCTAAGGTTTTTTGTATCGAACACTTCATCTTCATCATCATCATCTTGATTATTATTACCACTCGGCCCAGGAAGTTGATCTGTTGTGGGTATGACAATAATAATAGGATTATTTTCAGGTTCACTATTAATGCTATCAATTACTGGTTCTTCAGAAAAAACTACTTCTAAGTCTTCAATATCATTTGAGATACTGTTTGTATCAACTATTTCTGTATTCAATTCTGATATACTTTTACCAGCTGGAACAGTCACTCTTTTTTTCCTTGGATTAGTAGATATTACATTTAAGCGACGTTCTGCCAAATGACTTTCAAATGAATTCAACCAAGAGTCATCACTGAAAGAATTTTCTCTTGGAATTCTTTTTAACACATTTTCTGGATTTAAAGGTACTATACCACAAGCTTCAAATCCGGCTATGATATTTTTTGATGCGTTAGGCCCTAATTCTTTCATTGTTTTATTTAAAATATTGGGAAATTGAGACTTTTGAAGAACACCCGTATTCTTATCCTTCCATATATCCAGTTGCTTTTTCCATTTCATTTTTAAAGGCCGGAAGAATGCCACATCAAGGGGTTGTGTTAAGTGTGTACTGTTAGGTGGTAAAAGTACAAATGAAATGTTATTTGTTTTGCAAGATTCTATCACTTTTGTTGATACATGACTTGCCAAGTTATCTCCGATCATTACTTTTTTTTTATCTGGAAATTTTCGAAAATATGGCATCACTATACTAAAAAACCAATCTTCAAACAACGTCATATCAAACCATCCGCTACGTGACCTATTGTATCTAGTACCAGGTGGTCCATTATAGGTCCAAGTATTGTATAAATGTTCAGCTTTATATACTACGTATAATGGTAATATAACTCCTGATGCTGTGCCACAAAACATAACGGAGGTGCTTGACTTCGATGTATCTTTTATACACTCTGCGTGTTTAGTGCCACGGCGCACAACTACTTTTTTTTTTCCTGGATCATCTGTCATGTTTGTCTCGTCGTAGTTAATAATTAGTTCCGGATCAACACCTTCAATTGTTTTAGTAAGTTCTTCAAAAAATAAATTTATAGTATCACAACTCACTGCTACCCGAGCTCGCTTTATGTTTTCACATAGTTTAACTGTTAGTACATCATTATGCCTATGTAAAAACAATTTTAGCCAGTCTTGACCTGGTAAATTATCTTTAAACCTTTGTTCTTTACGGCCTTCAGTGTCTAAATAATTTTTTACAATAAAACCAATGTCTTTTGATGTCAAAGGGAATCCCCATTTCCCAGCTGTAACTAGTCCGTCCAACAACATAGATTCTTCTATTGTAGATAAAACACAAGGTCTCCCAACAGGCTTCAAATTTTTCTTATTTCTCTTTCTATTAATTGTAGACTTTGGAATTCCAAATTGTTCAGCTGCTTGACGCTCAGTTAAAACACCGTTCTTAACGAGAGCAACAGCTCTTTGCAAATCATGATCAGAAAAATTTTTGTATGTTCGTCCACCAATTTTTTTCCGGCATCTACCCATCTGTACATAGTTAAAAATATAAATATACCTAAGTAGTATTTAGACTAAATTTTAGCTAAGTTAGTCTTGTTTAAATTTAATTTAATGATCCTAGGTATAACTTGGACCAGGGTTGAAGAACAATGCCCCAATTTGGACTAAATGAGTTAAACGTAATTTACAGATATGTATGCAGGATTATAATAATTTAGATTATGGAGTAGTAAATTTTACACGCATCCGAACATATGTTTTATTATTGATTTTTATGTAAAGCGTTTCATTCAATGAGTATTAGTGTAAGTTTTTGGACCTTTTCAAAACGATAGATATTAGACACAAAAAGAATTAATAAAAATTAATACTTACGTTTAAAATTTGATGCTGCGACACTTGTAAAATGATTTTAAATATTTCTAAGATAACAACAGAATACTTGTATCACATCAATTAATTGATAAGAGACCGTTATGGAGGTAAAACTAAAAGATAATATTTTTGCCCCAAGTTAAGCACGCGCCCCAAGTTGGCCCGGTTGACGGTATGTAATTTCGTCCAAATTTGAATTTAAAATGTCTGTAAAAAATAACTCTGTTCATATATTTTTTTGATTTTTTGGTTATAGTATGAACTATTTATGAGAACCTTTGTGTTGAATTTGTAATCCTTAGCTATAAAAACGGAACATTTTATAATTTATTAATTACAATGATTGATAATTTTCGAGATTTTGATAAATTTTGTCAAAATTTGATCTTTAAATGCTTATAAAAAAAAACTGTGCCTATGTATTTTTAATATTTTTCAACTGCTATTGTAACAATATATCAGGAGCCTTGTATTAAATTTTTACACTTTTTGGCCCAACATATAAAAATTGAAAGCTGTAAATGTCCATAAACAGCTCAAAAAGAGTCAAAATATATTCAAAATTGTATGGTGTATAGAAAATGCTAATTTAAACATTCAGTGAAATTTTCATGTACCTACAGTTGTTCATTTTTGAATTGCAACAAAATAAGGAAATCGCTACATGAGTAATCGAGTGAAAATCCAATATTGTAAAAATTTGAATTTCAAACGCTCATAAAAATTTAATTTGACTGTCCGGTAGAGATTTTTTTTATTGATAAAGGTAGATAATCTTATAAGGAATCTTGTGTTTCATTTTCAAATCTTAGATTTAAAAAGAAAAATTTTTACGAATTCTTAACTCAAAATAATTTGCTAATTTTCGTGATTTTTCCATATTTTGTCAATTTTTGAACTTTAAATGCTTATAAAAAAAAATTGTGACTAAGGATTTTTAATATTTTTCATCTGCCTTTGAAACAATATATTAGGAGCCTTCTATTAAATTTTCAAGCTTTCGCAACCAACAAATAAAATTTTATTGATATTTTTAGAAAAAAAACTAAAAAAAAAATGGAAAATTAAAATGTCCCTAAACAGTTCAAAATAAATCAAAATATTTTGAAAATGTTATCGTGTATAGAAAATGCAAATATACACAACCAGTGAAAATTTCATGTATATACGTTCATTTGTTTTAGAATTACACCAATAACCAGGGGCGTCATTTCAACTTTTCAACAGGGATGCAAACATTTGAATCAGGCCAATTGTTCCCTCCACCAGGCCATTTATATATCCTGTTTATTTAGCGGAACTTAAAAAAATTTCCGATCGCTTCGCTCACTCATATCCCCACATTTTAATATTCAAATACTCATTAATACTTTTTTTCAAACATATTTAACCAATTTCATATAAATAAAAAAAGATATATTTAATAATATTTGTATTAAACAATAACATAAAAAGAAATACAAAAACTAATTATGTACTTTAACTAAGTAAATAGGTATAACAGTAAAAGTACTAAAAGTTATTAAAAAAGTGGATATCTCCTATTCTTCATTTTCCCAAAATCATCCACAGCTTTATTTAAATCTATTTTATTGGCCTCGTCCTTTTCAACGTTTATTATCATGAGATCACTGAGTCGCTCGTCACCCATAGAAGTACGTATATAAGATTTTACATTTTTCATAGAAGAAAAAAAGCGTTCATTAGATGCTGTAGATATTGGAAGAGTTTTAATGATATGCATTAGTTTTAAAGTTTCTGAAAATGAACTAGGAAGTTCAATGAGAACATCTACAATCATTTCTAAGTCCGGTCTTAAAATATGTTTATGTTCAAGCAAAGCTTTAGCAGATGAAAATTCTGATTTGACTTTTATTTTATTAATTTCAAAATATTTATAATGATCTATGAAGAACTCTAAAGATGGACACTTTGGATTGAAATAATATAAGCTTGTATAGTCGAAAATCTGAAATATCTTAAATAATTCTTGGTTTTTCTGAGAAAAGCGAGTTTCTAATTGTTGTACAAATCTGAAATTGTTAACAAGCGTAAAATTAAAGCCATACATTCAAAGCTTATAGACTAGTTATTACAAAATATATAAATATTTAAAAATTTGCGAACTACCTAATTATTAAATAAATAAAAGAAATATATATATAATTTAAAGTATTATCAACTTGGCAATTTCAATAGGACAATAGGTTCTTATGAAAAACTCGCACCATTACAGCGCGTTTGCATCTTACATTTTATCATACATTTTATTAATTTTAAATACAACTTATGTTACTGTGTAATACATAACAAGTCACACTATGAACATTTTTCTAATTTATTCTATCTATGTACATACATATTATCACATTTAAAACGCTTTTAATATGCGGGTATCGCCTATAGCGCTTTAAGAGCGTAATAGGCGGGATATCGCCTATAACGCTATCCCGCATATTGCGCGGTTTTACGATTTCCCCTTCGAGAGCGTCTTAACGAGGTTTTACTGTAATCTGTTATACCTCTGATACAGGGAACAAACTATTACATATTAAAAGAACAAGACAAAAATTTGAAAAAAAAAAAATTTTATTCATCTGTATCTGAAAACCGTAAAATACAAGTTAAAAAACCTATGTAACAAACCATGAAATTCAATGAATATTGTCCAACTGAAACTTACTGTGTATTGACACCTCTCTGCTCCCCTACAATTTATAAAATCCTTATTGTCATGATTAGTTTATTCACAAGCAACTATTCATAGGCGGAAATTGGGGGGGGGGCTTGAGGGGGCTTAGCCCCTCAAAACGTACAAACAGAAAAATTAGCCCCCTCAAAAATAATATAAGTAAAATATAGACTTTCAATTAAATATTATTGCAATGCAAATAAAAAAAAAAAATTGGAAAAAATATCTGGCGTGTTCGTATTTCTGTTCAATTACCAAAGCTCATAGCATAATAAGATTTAAAGTAGATAAATCACAGCCAGTTTAATCTGGTGTTATGGTTCCACCACAGAATATTATTATAATATATTATGTTATTATGTAATTGTCATTTTAAAGAAAAGGTTTTCAACTGATAGTCTTCAATCTTCAAATGGCTGAAGCTGTAGACAATTTCATCAAATTAGATTTTAAAAGAGTGATTTTTTATAAGGTTAATATAAGGTAATTTTGGTTTAAAAACTTGCTATCAAAATCGAATATTACTGAATTAATAAATAATATGACATGTGGGTTCAAAATAGAATTTTTATAATTTATTTATTTTATATATTGTAAGTTATTCTTATTATGCTATTACTATATGAAAGATAATTGTTTATTGTCAAGAGCTATTGGATGTAAAAACTAAAAAGTATAAGTGTTCAATCAGAAATGTACGTTATGAAAAACTATATACATTTTTCAACTGCCAAAAGCTGTAATACTTTAGAAGATTTTACTTCAGTAGGTACTTCCTAATGATTTATATATTCAAACATATATAATCTTATGCCAGTTTCACTTACTTTCCCCATAAGTTCATCTACATGTGATTATGTGAATATAGTTTTTCGGCAATGAGAAGAATGAAAACATGGTTGAGGTCATCTATATTGCAAAATAGATTCAACAATTTAGGTATCATTAGTATAGAAAAGATATTTCCGAAACAATTGATAGAGAAATCATACTGGTCCATTTGCAAAAAAATAGATATATTATTTTAAAATAAATATTTTAATATACCTGATAACTAGATATCAAGGTTGTTACTGTAAATTAATATTTAATAATTTTGTTTTTCTTTAAAATGTGTATAACTTATGTTATCTTTCTTATATATTTAAAGTTAAAATTCAAGTATATGAACGAGTAAATGTTTGACACTTATAGTATGTTTAAAATAAATCATGCTTAGTTTTGGATGGTGTTTACAGCAATATTATATTTTCAAGTGCTAAGAAAGGCGTTGATATGCAGTAAAGTATTTTTTAAATATTAGCCCCCTCTAAAATTATGGCAAATTTCCGCCTATGCAACTATTAGAAATGTATATTAATGTACTTACTTCAGAGTTAACTGTCACCATGGACATGTCCTTTGTGACTATGTCCATGGTGCTGTCGGTTACTTCCCCTGTTTGGGGTGTCGCTGTCGGCGGGGTTGGTGTCTGCGGTGGTGGTGGTGGTAGTGGCGGTGGTGGTGGTCCCTTCCCACGGCGGGTAGTAGTGTCTAAAAAAATTATAAAAGTTAATAATAGAATACGCAATAAGTGATCGTGATACAACATAACACACACTCACCCGGACAATCGACAATCAGGTGCCCTGTTTTACGACACCTGTAGCACCCTGAAACACAAATTAGGCGATACACCTTTTAGTATTAGTTACTCTAAAATTTGTATTTTGTATACATCTACTTACTTCTTTTATCTTTTTGTTTTTGTAAACGCTTCCGGACCCTGCCGGAAGCGTTCCCCATCCCGCCGTGCTCGCGGCGGTGGTATACAGGCGCATTATACACCTGTATACCACTCGCGCTATAATTGTTAATTTGTTTGGTTACTTTCATTCTAAAAATAAACAATGACACCAATTAATATTAAAATTAGTCATTTTTGCTGACACTATGCCACTGTTGTGCCGTGACGGGTTGGCCATGTACAACTAATTATCAAAATGTCACGAGGCGGTTTTCGAACATTAGTAATGAGTTAACGAATACAATTTTGCAAAAAAAACAAAATCAGACACGTGGCCAACAGTAATCAATAATCATAGAGTATTAGCATTGATTATCGATAGTGTGCTGTTAGTTCTACAGTAAATAAATTAATTTATCATTGGACTTAATACTAAGGAGATTATCTATGTTCTCTCAATCGACTTTTTACGATATTTAAATTTTTAAGCGAGTTATGACAGTTGTGTCAAATAGGATAAGACAATGATGCACAGATAATAGCTAATAGGTCAATTCACTCAATCACAACAAACAGCACACTATTTACAGTGGTAAAATAAAAATGCATTAAAAGGTAGTTTGAACATAAATCATATTTCACCCGCAGAAATAAAACATAATAATATAATGAAAATATATATATATATAGGTAATTATAAAAAAGTTACGGGAAGGTTAGTGAATATTGGTAGTGAATTAACCAACACAATTATACACAAATTAGACATGTGCCAAAAACAAAATCAGAACACATGACGTACAGTAATCATAGAATATTAGGTATAGTTAATTCAACAAAAGCTTGAGTTTTCAAACACATAATATCCTACAGACGTGCTGCGATCCAGTTAAGAAGATACCCGCATAATATTATGTTGTCTCCGTCTTACACATGTGCGATATAGTTAATTTTCGTTCGACGGTTTCAATAGTGAGCTATATATTAGTTTTACGGTGAACTCAACTATTAGTATTATTAATTGAAAATTGAAAACTAATATAAGAAGATAATCTGTGTCCTCTCGATCGATTTTTTACGACATTTTAATTTTTAAACGAACTATGTGTATGTGTAATGCAAAATATAAAATAATAATAATGCACAGATATAATTTCCTAAAATATTTATAAAAATTATAAAAACCAATTACAAACAGCGCACTATTTAATCTGGTCAACTAAAATTTACTACGGAATACGATTTACATTCATTCAAATGCACACGTGCCCATAGTCATACATTCAGACCTCATAAACAATTAAACGAAATTGTATTGTATAAAGAGGTGTTTAAATATTGATCGAGATACAATTAAATATATTCTATAAGTATTAAAAAGTGTTTGAGCATAAATAATTTTACTCTACCAAGTTAAACTAACATGAAAAAAAAAACACCGGGACACAAGGCCAGTATAAGAAGGTACCTACAATAAGGAATTAAATACGTTTACTTACTCGAACGGCGTCCAAATGTCAAATGAAATATGTCCGGCGTTCGTCACCGATCATACATCCTGTCCGCAAAAAATGGATTTCCCATCACTCCATTAAATTAGACGGGACATCGGTCGTATCGACAATTACACGATAACGCGAAAGCTTCGTGTGAGATAGATCGATAGTGACTACAGGTAGACAAACAGAGACCGTCACGATACACGCGCCTTAGATATTATCATTATTGGTCATTACACACCGTTCGACCGAATTATACGTTTTTACGCTGACATAATTTTTCCCTTCAGAAATTATTATGTTAACAATATCATACCTATGAATACACGAATAGACATACTAATTTTTTAACGTATACGGAAGGTATAACCGCGTATGATCCATATTATATTTTTTGACGATGGCTGTAACATTTAAACTATTACTGTGACATTTAAACTAAAGTACCTATCTGCAATACATACCTGATATACCGTTGAAAATTGTACGCGATCGACGACCTCGGAGTACCTACCTGGGCGACTTCGATGAACGTACATCGAATATTACATGAGGCATCCACTTGCTAGACACTCTAACACGATTTTAAACTTGACATTTTGCTCCACAAACAAAAAAGGCACCGGACATGCAACGGAAAACAGCACTGACACAGAAAGTTCAAAAATTTAAACATTCCCGCCAAACCACCAAGCGCTATCACTAATCATTATCAGCCATACATAAACATAGATATTAAAGAATGGATAGGCCATTTGTCGTTATCACATACTCGACTACATCATTAACATTCTACTACGACCACAGTTAGTTGTAGAACTACGACAAAGTCGGATTGTTTATCATTCATATAGGTAGATGGTAGTCGAGTTTCACTTATAGGCTATAGCCGTTTAATGTATGTTATACTTGCCCACCTGATTTTCTGTTGTACAAATAGGTGGACAACTTCAAAGTTAATCGATTTTCACTTCAGAAATCAGGTTACTGACTTGCTAGACACTCCTACACGGTTTTCGGCTTTACATTTTTTACATTTAAACATATTTACACATAGTAGCTACGGAAAAGCACCGGGACATATACGTTGGGGAATCGTATCATTGTATTGCTGACTTTCATGGATCATGGGAGATTTCTAGACATTAAAACTCGACTTTTAAACTTTCCCGCCTTCGAAACGCGACCGCCAAAGAGCCAGAGAGTCTTATCACAAATTCCCAACACCAAATCACCTTCGACCACAGATATATACAATAACTAGATAGCTAACTGATTATATCTGACGCACTATGATTAAGAAGCCGAACGCCATATGCGTGGTAGTCAATGTTTTTGTTTGTTATCACTTTATCAATTCGAATTTATCATCATATTATTGTACAGATATTATATCAATAATTTATTGCATACATCTTTGTATTATGTACAGTCAATTATTGCTAATATAATTTTCATTTTTCATAAAAAAAATTGTTTTATGTGATTTTTAAGTACTTAATTAAATATGCCGCAGAACATTTCTTTTTGCTTCTAACTGATAACTTGAAAAACATAAATATACCAAATTTAGAAAATAAAATAATTGCACTTGTCAATAATAAATTTGTGCTTGATCGTAATATATTTAAGACACTTAATTGTGAAAATGTATTATATTGGTCGAGTACCCACTTATAGTTTTTACCTGGTTATACTTGTTTAATCTCTTTTCCGTGGTTCATACATTTATATAATATTATATATTATATAGTTATATATTTGTTATACTACTTATACTTATACGTACTTAACAATTTTATTTTATATTTAAATAAATTACTTATTAATTATTATTAGTAATAAGTAATAACAATTTAATTTAATATATTGTATTTCATAGTGATAAGAAATGATAACAATAATTAATGTAAACATTGACTACCACGCATATGGCGGTTGACTTCCGACTGTTACGATAGTTAGCTATCTAGTTATTGTATATATCTGTGCCTTCGACTACCAACCTATCACCTTCATTATAATTCGACTGTGTCTCCAAAATAAGGTACTCAATTACAAGTAACACTGGGGGGTCCGGGGGTCAGGCCGGATCAAAAAACCCAGCCCGAGGCGAAACGACAAAGATGTATCACCGCCCACACAGTCTTTCCGCCATAGGCGGGATGACAAACGCCAGAATCTAGTATAATATAATATCCATAGATAAAGAAGTAATATGATAATTGATAATATCCTCGTGCCACTGAGAGAGCACCACGGACTAAGATAGAATGGACTGATATCGAATGTCTTATCAGTGTGACGCAAATGTTTCTCTAGACAAGGTACCAGAGTACACTACATTCAGCTCCATCTATGGAGAAATAATCGTAAACATTTTATAAAAATGCATTGGAGGGAACCACTATTTACTTTTCTATCGTATATTATTATCACTAGATAGCGTCGAACATAGTGTACTTGTGATAGATGTGCAGTGTAGCGGGGCAGAAACATTTGGGGATCAGACCCCACCACCTCGCCGTCCCTACCGTTACCAGTCCATTCTATCTTAGTCCGTGGAGAGCACTACTGGGCGGCGCGCGGCGACCAAAATTCGTCCAATCTCGCGCATTCCCACCACTAAACCTGCCCGTACGCTGGCCGTCGTCGACTAGGTGGTAGAGTGGGAGAAATATGGGTATGAAAACGCGGAGCTAGGTCATATTTGGATGCGCCTGCAACGAGTAGCGCTCTCTGCAGTGATATACCTACATACCTATATATAAAGGGTTTTTCAATAAGGACGCTCGATGTTTCATAGTGAAAAAAACAAGTTGTATGTGAAATATATACCTAATTTTTATTTTATTTTAAAGAACGTTATATGGCAATTATTTATGGAATATAACATCGTTCAAATGTCCGCCTCGGCTTTGCTTGGTGGCACGTATTCGGGTGGTCCAATTTTCTGTTACTTTGTTGCATAAATCTGGTTGAATTTGCTTGATGGTGTTGATTATGTTGACTTTGAGGGCATCAATTGTTTGTGGTTTATTTGCATAGACCTGCGATTTAAGATAGCCCCAAAGAAAAAAGTCTAATGGCGTTAAATCGCACGATCTCGGGGGCCAGTTTATGTCACCATTGCGTGATATCACCATGCCCTCAAATCGTTCACGCAGAATGTCCATCGTTGCACGCGCTGTGTGACACGTAGCACCATCCTGCTGGAACCACATGTCCTCAGTATCCATATCATCGAGCTTAGGCCAAAAAAAGTTGTTGATCATTGATCTGTAGCGCTCACCGTTGACGGTTATGGCAATGCCTGTTTCGTTTTGGAAGAAGTACGGACCAATGATTCCGCCAGACCAAAATCCGCACCAAACAGTGACCTTTTCGGGATGCATTTTGTTTTGGTGTGTCTTGTGTGGATTGGTATCATCCCAAATCCGACAATTTTGTTTGTTAACGTATCCATTCATCCAAAAATGGGCCTCGTCGCTAAAGATTATTTTTTTAGCGAAGTTTGGATCAACTGCTAACTGCCCCAGAACCCAATCAGCGAATACACGACGTTGTGTATGGTCATTTACCTTGAGTGCTTGTGTTAGTTGGATTTTATACGGGTGCAGACCCAAGTCTCGACGCAAAATTCGCCAAGTTGAAGTCACAGAAAGACCAAGTTCTTGTGAACGACGAGGAATTGACTGTCTTGGGTTTTGTACATTCACAGTAATATTTTAAAAAAGTAATAATTTATTTTAGAGAACTTAATACTCGCATATGTGTTGTCTCTTAAGTGCTTGTGTAACATAGTTAACAAATGCGAATATACAATAGTCAATAACATTACCTATAATTTCCTTTTACCAGTATTTATATTTTGTATCTTAATTTTATTCTTCTTTAGTTATTTACTATTTAATAAAATGTACATCAGGAAAAGTAATAATATAATAAGTGTAAATATGAAATTGTTATACCTACCTATCGTAAGCAAAATAATTTCGAGAATAAATGCGTATTTATGTTAATATAAAGTGCCTGGAATGTTATATCATTTACCCAAAGCAACTTTATACAACACGTGCCTTCAATATGGTGTCAAACACAAGATATGGTTACTAAATGTTGGTTTCCATACACTAAATTGGAGTTCCCTCAATCCAAAGTTCACTTCAGCAATAAACGTATTATGAAAATGATCACAGAGTCGTACGAGCCTAACGATGTTGATGGAGCTTGGTTTGAAGTCAAGATATTAGCTGGACCATTAGGTATATAATGTAGACAATAAGAACCAATAACTTAACTTAGAATAAAAATATAATATAACCTATAAAATTACATTTAGATAAAGAAATATTAGCAAGAAATGTTTCAAAAACATTGTCATCTCAATCTGAATAAGACAATAGTGACCAGTCAGCTAATGATGAAAGTGATGATAGTTATACTAAAACAAAAAAGGCTGGCAGGCGAAGAAAACCAAAAAAACTTTTTTCTCCCGAACAGGGTCAAAAACGCCGTAAAGTGATTGAGTCATCAAGCATACCACCAATACCTGTTCCTCCTATAATACCAATCAATTCATCTGGTAATTATTTTAGATATTAATGCTTTCTTTTACTAATAAAGTTCCTTAATTAAGTAAATAATGTATTATTCTAGTTTTTATTGAGTTATCTAGCAACAATGATGATGTCGATAAACGTTCTTACGTTAACAATATACAATGCGAAGGAAGAGGAAAGATATATAAGGAGCATGTGAGTTATTCATACAATATTCTATTAAATATTACTGTAATATATTACTATATATTTCATTTCTAAAACTAACGTGACTAATGTGTAGAAAATTAGTTGTAATATTTCAAAGTTTTTTTTTACTTACATAATATGTATGTAATATTTTATGGATCAATCAATACATAATATATTAATATGTGGCCCCACCAACAAATTTTAGCAACTTTTTAAAATATATATATTGTTATTTTATTCCTGGTATTTTGTTAGGGTTCCTTTAAAAAAAATCAATTATAACTACTAGGTATTTATTAAATTTCAGAATAATGGATATGATAATAACAGTGATGATGATTTATTATCAGAAACTATAAATTCTTTTTAGATTCTGAGCGGAGCGATGAATGTATTGGTTTTACAATGATGTGTGTTTTTTTTTATATTTTTATTTGTGTCTGTCATCACGTTTTAGGACAGTAAAAGTGCTTGGATTTTCTTCATCAGTAGCTTTTCTGATAGGAAAGTGAATCTAGTTGGTACTTTGGGGGGTCAAAAGTATAAATTTCCCAGTAGTTTTCACAAGCGCCGGGAAAAACAACATAAAAATTAAGGAAAAACGGGAATTTTTACGCAAAATTGGTTTTCCAAAAAATCGATTTTGGTTATTGGCAGGGGCGTCATTTGGGGGATTCAGACTATACATTGGCAGCCTTATTTTTTTAAATGTTTGGTTGGCCCGTATAAAATGTTATAATTGCGCCGTCGATAAAATGTAAGATGCAAACGCGCTGTAATGGTGCGAGTTTTTCATAAGAACCTATTGTCCTATTGAAATTGCCAAGTTGATAATACTTTAAATTATATATATATTTCTTTTATTTATTTAATAATTAGGTAGTTCGCAAATTTTTAAATATTTATATATTTTGTAATAACTAGTCTATAAGCTTTGAATGTATGGCTTTAATTTTACGCTTGTTAACAATTTCAGATTTGTACAACAATTAGAAACTCGCTTTTCTCAGAAAAACCAAGAATTATTTAAGATATTTCAGATTTTCGACTATACAAGCTTATATTATTTCAATCCAAAGTGTCCATCTTTAGAGTTCTTCATAGATCATTATAAATATTTTGAAATTAATAAAATAAAAGTCAAATCAGAATTTTCATCTGCTAAAGCTTTGCTTGAACATAAACATATTTTAAGACCGGACTTAGAAATGATTGTAGATGTTCTCATTGAACTTCCTAGTTCATTTTCAGAAACTTTAAAACTAATGCATATCATTAAAACTCTTCCAATATCTACAGCATCTAATGAACGCTTTTTTTCTTCTATGAAAAATGTAAAATCTTATATACGTACTTCTATGGGTGACGAGCGACTCAGTGATCTCATGATAATAAACGTTGAAAAGGACGAGGCCAATAAAATAGATTTAAATAAAGCTGTGGATGATTTTGGGAAAATGAAGAATAGGAGATATCCACTTTTTTAATAACTTTTAGTACTTTTACTGTTATACCTATTTACTTAGTTAAAGTACATAATTAGTTTTTGTATTTCTTTTTATGTTATTGTTTAATACAAATATTATTAAATATATCTTTTTTTATTTATATGAAATTGGTTAAATATGTTTGAAAAAAAGTATTAATGAGTATTTGAATATTAAAATGTGGGGATATGAGTGAGCGAAGCGATCGGAAATTTTTTTAAGTTCCGCTAAATAAACAGGATATATAAATGGCCTGGTGGAGGGAACAATTGGCCTGATTCAAATGTTTGCATCCCTGTTGAAAAGTTGAAATGACGCCCCTGGTTATTGGTGTAATTCTAAAACAAATGAACGTATATACATGAAATTTTCACTGGTTGTGTATATTTGCATTTTCTATACACGATAACATTTTCAAAATATTTTGATTTATTTTGAACTGTTTAGGGACATTTTAATTTTCCATTTTTTTTTTAGTTTTTTTTCTAAAAATATCAATAAAATTTTATTTGTTGGTTGCGAAAGCTTGAAAATTTAATAGAAGGCTCCTAATATATTGTTTCAAAGGCAGATGAAAAATATTAAAAATCCTTAGTCACAATTTTTTTTTATAAGCATTTAAAGTTCAAAAATTGACAAAATATGGAAAAATCACGAAAATTAGCAAATTATTTTGAGTTAAGAATTCGTAAAAATTTTTCTTTTTAAATCTAAGATTTGAAAATGAAACACAAGATTCCTTATAAGATTATCTACCTTTATCAATAAAAAAAATCTCTACCGGACAGTCAAATTAAATTTTTATGAGCGTTTGAAATTCAAATTTTTACAATATTGGATTTTCACTCGATTACTCATGTAGCGATTTCCTTATTTTGTTGCAATTCAAAAATGAACAACTGTAGGTACATGAAAATTTCACTGAATGTTTAAATTAGCATTTTCTATACACCATACAATTTTGAATATATTTTGACTCTTTTTGAGCTGTTTATGGACATTTACAGCTTTCAATTTTTATATGTTGGGCCAAAAAGTGTAAAAATTTAATACAAGGCTCCTGATATATTGTTACAATAGCAGTTGAAAAATATTAAAAATACATAGGCACAGTTTTTTTTTATAAGCATTTAAAGATCAAATTTTGACAAAATTTATCAAAATCTCGAAAATTATCAATCATTGTAATTAATAAATTATAAAATGTTCCGTTTTTATAGCTAAGGATTACAAATTCAACACAAAGGTTCTCATAAATAGTTCATACTATAACCAAAAAATCAAAAAAATATATGAACAGAGTTATTTTTTACAGACATTTTAAATTCAAATTTGGACGAAATTACATAATAAAAAACCTAGAATAACTATTTTAGTTATTTTGTTGTGATTGAATAATATTATTCGTGGGTACTTGAAACTTCTAAAGTGTACTATTATATATCTATGATAGTATCACGGTTTTTGTTGATGTACACCGCGTTATAAGTATCTAATGGATATTGTGATATGATTAATTTGGAATTTATTATAGGTAGGTACCTATTATAGGTCAATTTTTCGTTTAATACCATAGATATGTATATAATATGTCTTATACATAGACTGACATACCGTCACCGCTCAGAATCGTTTTTCTTATACAATGATATTATATCATTGAATTCAAGTTTAATACCATCCATTATACAGTGACTCACTTGTAACCTACTGTACAGCAGAGCGACACCCACTTGCCCACCTTTTTTGAATAATGTTTCGGCTAATGATTTTGTACTGGAAGATGATAATGTAACGTGCCAACTACTTCAACTCAATATTGATGGTATTTTGAATTAAAATGACAAGTTGTTGGTATAATGATAGTTTATTTGTATTTAATTAACACGAAAAATATTCTAAGTTCAAATAATTAAATTATAAAATAGTGGTAAACGGGTTGTGACTTAGTATTGACTTTGTGGCTGTTCTGCTAGTGCTCGTCGTCTTGGCTGGTGTTCGTCTGATGGACACTTGTCCATCGACGTATTTCGTCGGTTTTCCTATTATATCCCTCCTATAGCATTTTTAGTATATAAAATGGTACATAGCTGCGTATACCTGACGTCATTTCGGGCGTCCTCTACGAAATAATGTTAATTGGGATTATATGTTTCAAAGTTATCTATTTTGTTGTTTACGGCTTTTTTGTGTTTCCCAGAATATGGATAATGCGCGCGTTCTATACTCTTATCGATATGGCCGCCCGGACGTTTATATTATTACTATTATTGGGTTACGTGCCCTCTGCCGCATTTATATCTGTTATTGAAAATAATATATTATACTACAAGCGTATTATACTTAATACAGCATAATATAATATAACATTTTATATATTATTACTATTATAATATGTACGTAGTCACAGCCCGTTACACCTCCCTGCCCTTTCAAAGGTTTTTGTAGGGCTACAATTTGTAGAACTACAAAAATCTTTAAAATAATTTTACATAAGACATGGATATAAATATATAGTACATAAATTGTTAATAATTGTCATAAAGACAATTTTACATAATTTCTTTTCATGACATAATGATTTTCATTTTACATAATTTCTTTTACAATACTTAATTTTTCTTCACAAAACATAACAATATTTCTTTAACAATATAACAATATAACAATATAACATATCATAACATTTTTTTTATATATATATATCATAACAGTTTCATTACATAATAATATTTAATGTAATATAATATTTTTTTTTCATTTGATTTTTAAACATAGTCATAATAATTAAAATTTTTGGTTAACACATTATACCTTAATAACTAATACAATAACATACTATATTACTATAGCATTGGATACAATAATATTTTAATGTTAAGTTACATGTTATATATAATATATTTTTAATGATTACAATTATTTCATAATCTCCAATGGAATTACAGACCAGTATATTTTAATAAGTGCGTGTTTAAAATTATCTTTATATTATTGTTAAAAATCAGTATTTACTTTACTGGCATAATTTCGGTAATATTATTTTACTATTAAAACAAAATGAATAATTTCCATTTTTATGTCACATGGTTACCGTTTTACTAAAGGTCGAGTAACCATGCTCCAAACCAAACTTCAAATGTACTTTGTTAAAACTGTAAAATAATTCTTTTTGTTAACCAGGGAAATGATTAATTAGATTTTCGTATTTGTATATCCTAATCGCATAATCAAATATACATTTCGTGTATATTACGTCTGTTCGTGGGTCATGGGCGTGAGTTACCTTGTGTTTCTTTTTACATATTAAACTGTGTCCTTCAGTGAGGTTAAGAATTCTCCCTGATTTGTCATAGTACCCTACTTCTACTTCAAAAATTAATTCCTTTTAAATATATTTTTCTGTTTTCGTGTACTAGTGTGTCACCTGTCAAAGCACTAAATTTTATTAAGTTAACATCGCTTCCAGTATCTATCAGCAATTCTATAAATTCTTTTCTTATATTAACAGACTGGCAAGTGACATGATTGTTGTTTAAGACTGATACGACGTGTAGGCATTGTCGGAATCTTCCTCGACCGCGGCTATTAAATTTATCGGGCGAGCGCCACTCGTGTCGCCTGATCTCGGCAAGTTTCCCGAATTATTATTGTACCTATCGTTATTCTGTTTCCTACAACACCTGGTAACGTCATGTCCAGATTTTTTACAATACGTGCACATAAAGTCTACCGGAGCGTTGTAATTAGTAGGCTGTCGTGTGAAATTATTGTTAGATGGACGCGAATTGTATCTATTACGATGCTGTACACAATCCCGGGCAAAATGATTGCCTCCGCATTGATAACATCGTATGTTACCTATTGCATTGTTATTATTCCGATAATTACTACTACGACTATAATCATTGTTGCGATTAAAATTATTATTGTTGCGAGGCTGGTATTGATTATTGTTGAAATTGTTCCTATTACCTTGATTTATGTCAGGTCTATTATTAGTGGATGAATTGTAATTATAACGATTATTAAAATTATTATTCCGCCTATTAGAATTATTGGTTTCCCTGGTGGAGTTGTTTACTTGTCTACCTGAACTATTGCCTCCATAATATTGGTATGCATCTGACTCAGACTTAATTTCGGTCTCTTCGTCCTTAGCAACCTGGATAGCTGATTCTAAAGTGGGTGGTGTTTGAGATTTCTTATCATCAATTATGGTTGTGTTGTCAACCGATTCGTTATCAGTTTCCTTCGAACTGGTTGTACTTGACTCACTATCATCGTTACTAATTAAATCAGAACTTGTTGTACTTGATTCACTATCCTCGTTACTAATTATATCAGAACTTGTTGATTTAATTACTACTACTTCCCTAAGTTCCTGATCTATCAATTGTATACTTTCAGATTCACTTTCAGTCAAACTAGTGTTATTATCTTCTTGACTCATTTATCAATAATCACTTAATGTAATAGTGTAAACGAAAACGGAATTAAAGTGCAACTGACACACTAGTGTACAAAATTTTAAATCGTACGCAATAATTAATTCTCTAATGAAATTTAATGAAATAACTATAACTATAGTGCGTAAAATAAACAGTAAATTATTAATCAAATAATCAAACAATCAAAATAAATCAGCAATAATTAACAATAAATAATTAATAACAATCGTTACCAATTATTTACAATCAACCCGATTGCTTCAATACTTAAATCCAATTTAATTACTTATTAATTTATTTAAAGTAAATTTTATTAATAATAAAAATTTAACTTAACTTGCCTATTTTAGATTTAATTTTAATTTAATTAATCAATACGATTTAAAATTTAAATTTAATTTAACTAGTTACTCTAATTTTTTTTTTTGCTTAATTCAAATTAATCAGCCAATACGACATCTATTTAAAATAGTAACTCTTATTACTGCATTAATTGAATTAAAATTTTCTTTATAAATCAACCTACTCTTTTCAACACATAAGGACTTATTCCGGCCTTGTAAAATAAAATTCAAAATATAGACTCACTGTCTTCAAATAATTCACAATATCAGGACTTAAAATGCACGTCTGCATAGCCTATAAAATTCAATAATATCGACTTCAATTGTCGTAATAACACAAATAACACAAAAGGACTTACACACGGCCTATAATAAAACTCAATAAAATAACTCGACTTCAATTGTCGTAAAATTCAAAATTCACAAAATCAGGACTTAAAATGCACGTCGGCATAGCCTATAAAATTCAATAATATCGACTTCAATTGTCGTAATAACACAAATAACACAAAAGGACTTACAACTTGGCCTATAATAAAACTCAATAAAATAACTCGACTTCAATTGTCGTAAAATTCAAAATTCACAAAATCAGGACTTAAAATGCACGTCGGCATAGCCTATAAAATTCAATAATATCGACTTCAATTGTCGTAATAACACAAAAGGACTTACACACGGCCTATAATAAATTCAATAAAATAACTCGACTTCAACTGTCGTAAAATTCAAATAACACAAAAGGACTTACAACTTGGCCTATAATAAATTCAAATAAATCTCAACACAGACATCAATTGTCTAAATAATTTCACAAAATACAAGGACTTACTTCACGGCCTTTAAATAAAATTTCCAAATACAGACATCAATTGTCTCAAATAAATTCACAAAATATAAGGACTTACTTCACGGCCTTTCAATAAAATTCCCAATAATTCTCAATATAATCACCAATATATTCAACAATAATTAATTAACCCCTTTTTTTCTTAAAATTATTCTTAATTAATTTTTTAATTTATTATAATAATCGGCATGAACTAATTCAATGAATTGCTTTTAGAATGAAATTTGTTAACTAGTGAAAACGTCCTAAATAATTTCAACTATAATTGTTAATTAATAAAATAAATTTTTCTCAAATTAATTACTATCTGAAATAATTAATTAAATAAAACAATGCCTTTAATTTATTTCTTCTTTAAATAACTGACTTGAATTTCCGTTGTATTTCAATAACTATATTTATTCCTAAAATAATTTTATTATTCTATAATATTATTAATTGACTCAAATTATTATAATAATCAACACAATTGAATTCGATAATCTGATGCGTAAAATAGAAATTGTTCAGCTTAAATAAATTAAATAGTAGGTACAAATGTCTATAATTAATCAATCAGAAAAATTATATTTGAATATGAAAATTAAAATCCTGAACAATTAAATTGTTTAACTCAACGATTAAAAATTATTAAAATTATTATGTTAAATTAATTAAATGATTAAATTAAATTGTTAAATTAAATTATTCAATTGATTGAAAATTATTTTAAAATCAAAGTACTATTTCTATTTTATTTAAATAATTTGAAATTTATTTTAAATTATTTATTATGTTAAGTTAAAATTGAATTATTAATTTAAATTATTTAACCGATTGGATAATTTTATTGTAAAATAAAATTATTGTTTTATTTTATTTAAAGATTGAAGATTTAGTTTAAAACTAAATATTATTTTAATTTAATTTAATTAAATGATGGAAAAATTTTAAGTTAATTTATTATTTTAAATTAATTAAATGTTAATGAATTTAATTTATTAGAATGAATAAAAATTTATTTAATTTAAACTATTATTTTATTTTATTTAAATTAATTTATTATTTTAAATTATTTTATTATTTTAATTTATTTAATGTTAATGAATTTATTTTATTAGAATGGTTAAAATTTATTTATTTTAAACTGTTAGTTTATTTATTTAAATTGATTTATTATTTTAAATTATTTTATTATTTTTAAATTATTTTATTATTTTTAAATTATTTTAATGTTAATGAATTTAATTTATTAAAAATGGTTAAAAATGTTTTATTTAATTTAAACTATTATTTTATTTTATTTTAATTTAATTTATTATTTTAAATTATTTTATTATTTTAAATTATTTTATTGCTTTAAATTATTTTATTATTTTTTAATTATTTTAATGTTAATGAATTTAATTTATTAGAATGGTTAAAAATTTAATTTAATTTAAACTATTATTTTATTTTATTTAGAAATGACTTAAAGTACTGAACAATATCTATCTTATTCTATTAAAATGATTGAAACATAAAATACCTGAAAATAAAATTTTATTTAATTTAATTTAAAGTTAAAAATTTTTAATTTATTTAAAATAATTCGCGACGTTATTTTAAAATAAATTATTATTTTATTCAAATGTTATTAAATTTAATCCTTGAAAATTTATCGATTTATTTTATTAAAACACTGGTAAAATTCAACACAATTTCGGTTTGTTGAAACGAAAATTCAAAGTTCCTAAAATTTCTTATATTATTTAACACGACTAGTTTTTCACTTATTATTATATACTATGGTCATGCATTTACCATAGGAGACGAACACCTCGATATTATTCACGTAATTATACTTACAACAACGCAGCTGGTACAGCGGGTGCTTCCATTGCTTGGTTGAATGTTGATTGTAGTTGTGTGTTACTCAGTTATACAGGATTCTTTCTCGGAGTTGCTGGAAGGTGTACAGGCTCCCAACGGTGGTCCAGTGATGGATTTTTCTCCTTGATTGAATTTTAGAAGTTGAAAAATTTTCAAAAATTTTTCGAAAATTTCGAAAAAATTTTTTTAATTGTTCTTCGGGTTTCTTCTAAGTATCCTTTTGAGATACCCTGTCCACAGCGCCAATTTTGTAACGTGCCAACTACTTCAACTCAATATTGATGGTATTTTGAATTAAAATGACAAGTTGTTGGTATAATGATAGTTTATTTGTATTTAATTAACACGAAAAATATTCTAAGTTCAAATAATTAAATTATAAAATAGTGGTAAACGGGTTGTGACTTAGTATTGACTTTGTGGCTGTTCTGCTAGTGCTCGTCGTCTTGGCTGGTGTTCGTCTGATGGACACTTGTCCATCGACGTATTTCGTCGGTTTTCCTATTATATCCCTCCTATAGCATTTTTAGTATATAAAATGGTACATAGCTGCGTATACCTGACGTCATTTCGGGCGTCCTCTACGAAATAATGTTAATTGGGATTATATGTTTCAAAGTTATCTATTTTGTTGTTTACGGCTTTTTTGTGTTTCCCAGAATATGGATAATGCGCGCGTTCTATACTCTTATCGATATGGCCGCCCGGACGTTTATATTATTACTATTATTGGGTTACGTGCCCTCTGCCGCATTTATATCTGTTATTGAAAATAATATATTATACTACAAGCGTATTATACTTAATACAGCATAATATAATATAACATTTTATATATTATTACTATTATAATATGTACGTAGTCACAGCCCGTTACAATAATAATATATCTGCAGTAGAGGTTCAAACACAAGGTATACTATATAATTGTTTTTAATTTAAATATCTATTAAACGTTAAAATTGTATGCAGAAATGTCAAACATTCAACCTAACTGCAATTATGCATCATCTCCAGTCACTCCAGAAATTGAAAATGAAGGTAAAGTTATTGATATTTGATTTCTATATATAATATTTAGTTCTTATAATCAAATATTATATTTGATCATAATTTATAGAACCTATATGATGACTGATTAATATTTTGTTTGTTTATAGAAAACAAAATAGGTTCACCATCTCCATCCCATGAAAGGTATGATGACCATAATATAGAATCAAAAACACAAAATATAAGTAAATAATAATACTATGTGTCTATATTATAATATTAAATATTCAGTATACATTTTATTTATTACATATAAATTTAAGTGAACGATTCCAGAATCTCTACTATTGAAATTACTGAACTAAAAAAAATGATTCATGAACAAACAATTGAATTTAAAAAAAAGACCAAAATGTAATGCTGAAATTGTTGATGTTGGTCAGATCTAATAGCAAAATTTGTGAAGCTGTCCAGAATATCGACAAAAAAGTAGGATACATGATGAAAGCTGATACTAGGACTCGAGCATTAGCATTGCCTTCGCCCAATATCCCTTTACCATTTATTAACCTTTTACCAATGTAACACACAGTTCAAATTAGCAGCCATAAATACATAATGGTTGCATTAATGTTATCATGTTCATTAAGTATTATAAACTGTATTGTCAAATTGATTTCCTGACTTCAGAAAAATCTACTATAAAGTATAATGTATAAAGAATTAAGACAGACGACGACGGTACGCGTCTATTATTGGATATTATTGTTGTATTATTTTTGATTTGCAGCTAGGTGGTGTTAAATGTAAATGTGTAATCCAGGGCTGTATTTGGATAATAGGAATTTCTAAACTTAAATACAGTAAAACCTCGTTAAGACGCTCTCGAAGGGGAAATCGTAAAACCGCGCAATATGCGGGATAGCGTTATAGGCGATATCCCGCCTATTACGCTCTTAAAGCGCTATAGGCGATACCCGCATATTAAAAGCGTTTTAAATGTGATAATATGTATGTACATAGATAGAATAAATTAGAAAAATGTTCATAGTGTGACTTGTTATGTATTACACAGTAACATAAGTTGTATTTAAAATTAATAATAAAAAAACATCAAATATACATACAATAAAATTATTAGGAACATATTTTATAATTATGTATTATTTTCTTGGATTAAAAAAAGTGGTAATGGTTGGTTGTTTCAATACATTATTTTTATATTTATTCAATAAGAAATTTTCCACCCTACCTAGATATAGAAGCATGTTTTCGGAGCCATCAGTTGCAGTAAGTGCCTGTCTCAATGTAGATATTGATTGTACAGTACTAGCGATTGACGGAAGTGGTGGAATGTATTCTTCCTCATCATCACTTGGCTCATCTAGTTCATCGTTTACTGTAGCCTGATTGATAATTTCTTCAAGTTCTAGTGCCTCGTTCGTTATTAATTGGTCGTCAATGGATGTGTAGCCTGGATAAACCTCCTCAAAGTCCCGAAATTCGTCTGAGTCCAAAACGTGAGGGTCTTCTTGTGAGACGTTATCAAAATAGGCTTTGTTGAAACAGTTTTTAATAACTTCTGGTTTTATCTCATCCCACGCAATTGAAACATAATGAATAGCATCTAAAACATTGATTTTGGGGATTTCTGCATCGGTCACCGATTCCATTTCTAGTAAATACCGTTGAACTAATTTCTTACGGTATTTCTGTTTTAAAACTTTGATCACACCTTGATCAAGGGGCTGAAGCTTGCTCGTAGCATTTGGCGGGAAAAACACAAGTTTGATATTTGTAAGGGTTATTTCTTTCGGATGAGCAGGGCAATTATCGACAAATAAAAGGACGTTTCTTTTCTGTTTAACGAACTTGCAGTTGAGCTGTTGAACCCATTCAATGAATACACTTCCAGTCATCCACGCACGGTTTTGAGCTTTATAATCACACGGTAAAGTGTGTACATTTTTAAAACATCGGGGGGATTTCGATTTACCTATTACCAAAAGTTTTAGCTTGTCAGTTCCAGACCAATTTGAGCAAGTTAAAACAGTTAACCGGTCCTTACTTAACTTACCACCATGACATGTTTCGTCTTTCATCACAAGTGACTTATCTGGCATCAATTTAAAGAACAAGCCAAACTCATCAGCATTGTATATATCCTCGGGTGAATAATCTTTCAACAAATTTGGTAGAATTGTCTCTTTCCACGATTTAATACTGTTGTCATCTACAGCATCGGCTTCCCCACAAATTTTACGATAGACAATACCGTGCCTTTTTCTAAAACGATCAAGCCAACCATTAGATCCACCAAAGTCCGTTATGTTCAACCTTTTTGCGATCTCATTTGCTTTTTCTGTCAAAACGGGACCATTTACAGCCAAATTTAATGTGCGAGCTTGTCGAAACCACTCCAACAAAATATTTTCCAACTGCTCATTTTTACCATTTCTAACCTTTTGACGTTTCGTACTGCCTGAAAAAGCGTTTTTTTCAATTTCTTTCCGGTTCTTCAATATGGTCCGCAACGAAGAGGAGGGCAATCCTAATTGGTCTGCAATTTGTTGTTTATTGAATACACCAATTTTTTCATCATACAGTTTAATAATTCTCAATTTATCGTCAATAGACAAAGCTTTCCTTTTCACTCCGGCACTACTAGATGACGTAGACGCACTCGTCATTTTAAACCACACACGAATAACAATAAACAAAACATACAAATTATAAATCTGCGTGTGATTTCACGTGTACACTTCAACGTCCGATCATATAACTAACGTACGTACGTACTAACGAAATATAGTAAGAGTATAAACCACATCAAGATGTTAATAATAAATATCAATTACTCGGTCGATAATAGATAAACGTTTCAACGAAATTCTTATCGCTGATTGTATTAATTGGGTTTTTTTCTATTTTAAAATGTTTGAGAAGCCAGCAATTAGAGCGTATTATGCGGGATTACGTAATATGCGGTGGCGTATTAAGCGTCTTTTTTTCAATGTTAAAAGTGTACAATTACCTGGGACCGGGAAAAATCCGCGTGTTAATCGGGATGGCGTATTAAACGGGAGCGTCTTAACGAGGTTTTACTGTATACACAGACACAATAACATAATGTGTAATAAATCTGTACTTAAACTTAAATGGTGAATTTTGAAATGTGTATTATGTAATTTGGTATTGGTGATATTGTTCTTAAGAACATTGCGATGAAGTGTTTCTGGTAACAAAGTTATGAAAACACACTACAGTAGAATGTAAAAATAAGTGGTAGAAAGCTATGTGAACATTTTTGCTCTCTTTTTATTAAAAATAAGAAAAAGAAAACAATAATAATGGACCTAAATCTGATTAATAGAATTATTACTTTAAAAAATACTCATAGCATTGTATACAAAATTTATAAATTAACAGGTATTTTATTTAGTTGGTAGTTAAATACAAACAACACATTATGCTTGCAGTGTATAATGTATACAAAAAAAAAAAAATAATACAAACTGAACTTACTTTTTTTGTTTAACAACATTTTCAATCATTTACTATATGGTGCATAAACAGGTTGTTTAAAATATCAATTATTTATTTAATATATTTGTCACTACTAAACAAAATTGAGGAATAAATTGAATTTATTAATTTGTCTACTAAGGAAATAATTTACTACAATGTCAATTAAATATGTTTTGAAATTTAAGCCAACTGTGTGATTAAACATTTTCTTCCACAAGACACATAGAAAATATTAGACATTATTCTTAAAACATTTTTAACTATTGAAAAGTTTGTAAATATTATCTGTTTAGACTTTTAGAGCATACAATATAAAAACGTGTGTACTATAATATACATCATAGGTATATTATTATTACTTTTTATTATTTTTAAAAATAAAATAACCTCCGTATCTGTTGAAAAAACCTTAGCTCATTAAAAAAAAAATATTTGCACCACTCTGCCACCCTGTGGAAAACAATTCTAGTGCCATGCCTGAGAGTAAATAAATTAACAACTAATTAGTTGTTGTAATAGTACAAATTTATATAATAAAATAATTAAATGATTTATTACATGTTGAATAGGGTTTTAAAGTTGTTCATAAAAACTTACATAACATATAAAAAACATATTACAATTACATTACAAATATATAGAATGGTACATATAAGTTATTGATACAGATATATAACGTATCAGTGTATTGTTTATTTATATATATATATAGAAAATAACAAATGAATACAAATTAAATTATTATATAGAAAGGAATTGTTACAAATCTTAGTATATAGTATTGCTGTGGTAGTGCAAGTGTAAATAAATTAATAGATATTTTGATTATAATTAGGTGTATCTTTAAATGAAAAATCCAATGGCAATTTTATGATATTCTATGGTCTATGACTATGATATAACAATAACTGGTTGAATACATACAACTCTGTCTGTGTTGTGTAGAATAATACATACAAAAATCTAGGCACTAAGCATCCCAGTTATTTTTATATTTCTTAATTTTAACCAAACGTTTGACATTAGTTACGAATACACCGTTGAGTGTAATCGCATCCAGAGAGACCACGTGGAGGTTGTCAAACTTTCTCTCCGCAAAGAGTCACATAGACCCCGGGGGGATCCCAAAGACCCCGGGGGGATCACAAAGACCCCAGGGGGATCCCATAGACCCCTCGGGTGAACATTGTATAGTTCTATTAATTATATAACTACCTGTAATCGCATCAGAGGACTTCTGGGTACACAATATTCTTGGTGACGAATCGACCATTTCCATCGCAGTACATGCCGACTCTGACGGATTGCGCGTCCCTCACTCTTGAAAACGCAACGTACAGCTGCCCGTGGCTGAAGAAGGGAGACGGCAGGAGCAAACCGACTCGGTCAAACGTTTGACCCTGAGATTTTTTGATTGTCATGGCAAACGACAACCGTACTGGGAATTGAATCCACTTCATTCGAAAAGGCAAATTGTCTTCCTCACCGGAAATCATTGAAATGGCAGGTATAATTATGTCGTCCTGAGGGTCACCGGAGCCGGACAACCTCCTCGCCTTGAAGTTGTGTGGCCGCAGTTCGGTGACCACCAACCTCGTCCCGTTGCACAGTTGTCGGTTCGTATCAATGTTTCTCAGCAACATTACGATCGAACCAACCTTGAGCGTCGACTTGTGCGGCGGTAGTCCGTTCGGATGCAGAGCGTTAAGGAACTCTGTCTGGTAGTTTGCCGCTTCGTCGGCGTTGTTGATCACCACTGTGTCCATGGAGGAGTATGTCTTTTCGGCGCCCGTGACGCGTCGTAGCACTGTGGAATTTATTTGGTGGCATTCCTCGTTGCGGGGACACAGTATGATTCTCCGAGCGAACTCGTCGACGTTGTCCAACGACATTTGCTGCGGATCGGTCAAATCGGTCAAATCCACAATGTTGCAAACCAGTTGCGGTGGGATTTCGACAGTATCCGGAATACCATAGACCGTCGGCAGTTGACCGTTACCAAGCTGAAGTAGCCAAGCAGCAAAGTCGGCGTCGTTGTTGGCGCGCATGTTCCTTGTCAGCCGAAACTGATCAAACTCTCTCCACAATGAGTGGCGTTTGATGGAGGACATGACGATGGAGCTCCTGTTCCCCCGGCGAACGACGGGCAATATCTGCCTGAAGTCGCCAGCTAACAGTATTGGTTTACCACCAAACGGTAGTGCCGATTGCATGATGTCCTTGAGCAAGCGATCGACCACTGTGAATTGTAGGCCCGGGGACATGGGCGCTTCGTCCCAGACAATCAGCGAAGCTTCGCGTATCCTTTGCGCGCGCAAAGACTGCAACTTGATGCTCGAAGTAGACTGTTCGGTCAGCGTTCCCAATGGCAATCTGAAAGTCGAGTGCACAGTCATGCCGCCCTCCATGAGGGATGCGGCGATCCCGGTGTATGCCACGCTCAACACCGTTCGTTGTCTGTTACGAAGCGACGATATTAGGCATCCGTATAGCGTCGTTTTTCCCGTGCCTCCTGGCCCGTCGACATCAGTGGCGTACCTGTGGGGTGGGTCGTATAAATATATGTGACAATATATGAGAAATGTCCATTGTTATCACATGCTTTTATTATCTATTCTGTGGTCGAACCGCCAAAACAAAATGATAATACCTGATTCGACTATAGATAACAAAAATATTTTAAAATCTAGGGCTTGATCATGACATGATAACATTGTTATCAATTATCATTTATTATTATTGACTTCATGAAAAAAAAATAAAAAATAAAAACACAAAAAAAATTTAACCCTTTGTTAGCCCCTAACAATGTTATCATGTCATGATCAAGCCCTAGATTTTAAAATATTTTTGTTATCTATAGTCGAATCAGGTATTATCATTTTGTTTTGGCGGTTCGACCACAGAATAGATAATAAAAGCATGTGATAATATATTTGTAGTACTCAATATTATTTTTAAAAAGCAATTGAATGCTTATCGCTTTTATACTTTCTACTGCTTCAGTACTTTAGTTTAAAAAAAAAGTTCTTTAAGGTCAAACATTTACAGAACATATTATTTATTAAGATAAATTAATAATCTAAAAAATTGGCTTATAAATCTAGGCACCTAGACACTTAGTACCTACCTGTCCTACCTACTGTTTTTTAATTATTTAAATTTATTATTTGTTTTATTTTATGCTTGTGCTGTAGACTAAAAACATGGCTACGTTCAAAAATGGGTCAGGATCGCTTATGCGGGCTTGCACTATTGCACATTTATCAAGAAATAAATATACCAGTGGACGAAATTATTGAACGATTTTCTCGTATGAAAAACAGAAAGCTAGACTTTGTATTATAAATTATAATTATAATAAAATTATTTTATAACATACATTTTACTATATTATTATATTAAACAATAATTTCTTTTTTATGTACCTATTAAAATGTTTTATTTAATAGGTATTTTACAAGTATGAAATTTCCATTAGGTTAGATTAGCTGTGACGTGTACATTTTTAAGAATAGGTAAAAATATATTTCGCCCCCCCCCCATAAGAGAGACCTAGGTACGCCAATGGTCGACATAGAACATTTTCTGGACGTTGAGGTTGTCGTCGACGGCCGCCATCACTCGATCGTATACCGTTCGCTGTTCGTCGTTCAAGTCGCGCAATCGTTGTTGCCAGGCAACGGCCGCATCTATTGCACCGAGCATTGGATCGTTTTGATCTGGTCCCAGTAGATCTTCGTCTGGATTGGGTAGATCGTAGTCGTCGAGCGATTTTCCGCTTGCACGAAGTAGGTCTCCGATTGCTTTGAGACATGCCGCCCTCGCGCGGTCGACGTTTTGAAAGCGCCGATTGAAGTCTTCCATCATGTTCACTTCGAACCGCCGGTACAATAGTATCGTGACGTAAAGATAACGCAGTTGAGTGGCTGTGTCCAACGCCGATGATTCTGTCATACACGCCCGCCACCCTTCGTCGTCTTCCAACAATCCCAACGCAATGGCGGCGGCCGCGTATGTGGCATGCACGACCCCGTTTACAGTCTTCAAGTCTCGGAAAGACCGTGGGCCTCTTCTGTGCAAGAGTAGCAGTCGTAGATGAAAACGGTCTCTATCCAATGGGTTTACGACGTACATCCGAGACAACGTCTCGCTACGTGCCTGTCTTTGCCGCAGTCTCCACTCTCTTGACGATGCCTGCCAAGTGTAATGTATCGGTATCTCGTGGTACAGATACTGTCTTGCATCAACGTTTTTCTCTTTAAGCGCGAAGAACGCCGTGAGTTTTGTTCGAAGTAGGGCGTTGTTTTGTACCTCCTGTAGTTCTCGTCCACGCGCAAAGTACACGTTGTGGTAGTTTTCTAGGTGAACTGGAAGTCTAACTACCGTGTGACTGATGTCGTGTAGTTTATACGCAAACAACCTCCAGACGGCTTCTGGTGGGCTGACGTACCTCGAATTTATGTAACTGAAAACAACATTTATGTACCTATGTATGTATCAAAAATATTCGGAACAGAAAGTTGTACAAAAAAAAGTTAATAGTTATTTAAAATCTCAATATTACATATATATAAAATATTGTCATGAGTAAAATGTCGTAATACTATTGATTGTGATGTATGTATAATAAATGTAATTATGTCAAAGTATAGCGTAACACTATTTCAGTGTTGATAAAGAAGAATACGATAAATGTTGTTTTTGTTGATCTGGTTCAATATAACAGTATATATATATTATATATATATATATATATATATATATTAATATTTTTACAATTTGTAACCAATAGAATACATAAAAAAAAGGAAATTGAAATAAATGTATTGTGGTAGGTACCACCTATAGGTTAACTCAAATGTAGTTAAGGTTCACAAAAATAATACATAATACAGAACTTTTAAAATAGTGAATCTATTCATAATAATATAATATGTAAAATCAAAAGTGGTTATAGTCAACATACATATTATCATTTCTTAAAATAATTTTTTTTTGCATTTCAATTATATTCTATGTACATAACTTAAGACATTAAGACTTAGTGTAATAAGTGTTAAATGGCTTTCAAAAATCTAATTTATTTCTTTAATTTATAAATGTTAATTAATAATATGATGTAATTAATTTCTTAATAATATATACTGTTATTAGTGGACAACTACCATAGTGTTAAGTCATTGTAGTGTGAACAGAGAACTGCTTGTCAAATTAAAAAAATGAATAACATATATATGAAATTTCTAATTTACAAAGTACCGGTTTCAATAATTTATATTATGCTGAACGGCTTTCCTAAAATGTCTTTACTATTAAGATGATTGAGTATTATATGTAGTTAAGCGAATTGAACTAATGAAAAATAATTGAAAATGAATTCAGTTATTGCTTGAGGAGTACATATTATAATATGAATGATGATTGTTATACACAGTTGTCAACTGGCCATGCTGATACTACTGTAGTGGAATTTCAATTAATGGAAATCATGCATTAAGTGGGTAGTGGTTTTAAGCTAATACTCTAAACAATTTTTTTTTGTAACAATAATATAAAGTTATATATTATATATTCAACAACAACTCTAAATTATTGAACCACAGTAGTTGATACTCTGCTGTTCTATGTTGTGTTTATGTACAATAATTTAAGTTTACATAAGTTGCAAGTGCAATGTACATTAGGTTAGGAGGTCACAGTGAGGCCAGAAAACCAAAAAGAACTTTACAAATGCAATAGTTGAAAGAATATAATGTGTTAACTTATTGAAAAATGCATTTTGTTAACATACCTGTCTATTTCATTTCCGTTCCATAATTCCATGGTCGCAGCATCGTGCCCTTTATATACGTATTTATACAAATACTGAACACTCTTCACAGTAGAGCATACCTCTACGTTAATGTGTGCATCGTATTTTGCTAACAGGTACGGATTGTAAGGCACGACAAACTCGTTGCTGACCTGTTGACCTCTGACCCTGGCCACAGGTCCGTTGTTTGGCCGACGGTACTTTGGGTCAGAAATGTATACAGTCTCTTCGCTGTACTCTTTTGGAAACTTCTTTGAACAACTGTTGTCCACCATGCATGGGCTGTTTGGGTTCAGCGTGCCACACGGCCCGTGGATCATGTGTCTCGTCACACAATCGAATAGCCGTGGATCAGTCACCGGATCTGGCAAGAAGGCGCACACTACATTGTCGACGTCGTCGGCAGTTAGCAACTTGCTACCCTCACTCAGAATGATCAGTATGTGGGCGTGCGGCAGTCCTCGTTTCTGAAACTCGACAGTATAAACATATGCATCGACATTACCAAATATATTGTTCACCGTTATGTCGCGCATCAGCTGCTTGAGTTTCGCGTTGAACACTCTGGACACCAGATCCGGTCTGTCGGTTGCCGTGGTCCATCTCGGTAGGTTCTCTGTGATCTCCGGCCAGCTAGGATTACACGTAAACGTAATAAAAAGATTAGGCTTTCCACACTTACGCACAATGGCCATCGCGTCATGATAACACTGTTTCATGAAACGGGGACCACCTGTGAACGACGATGGCAAAATCATCCTACGGCCGACGCCCGCCACGGGTACGTCGATTCGGAGCTGTTGGTTGATGTGATCCACCAGTCCCTGATACGATTCTGCGAAAAGCTCAGCTTGATGAAATCTAATGTACAGTAAGTTGTTCGCTTCCATTCTAACGTAATGATCACCCACAAACTGTTGCAACAGATATCGACCATTATGTAATAAACTCATAGCATCGTGGATTGTGTCGTTGTTGCCATTGTAACGAATAGCAAGACGATAGCAAGTATACTCCCTGATACTGTTCCGATTGCGAACAGGGGTTCGGCGAGGGCCCTCTTGTAGCAAACGTTGATGCCAACCCAGCTCTCCTCGTGGGAAGAGTAGGGGATACAGCATTGGATCCGCGTTTGAAGACCCGGCTGGTATGGTCTGTAGCCGGCGATGTTGCGGGTCAATCGGATTCCGATCGTGGATTACCAGATCGACGTCTGTTGGCGGTTGACCGTCATCACCGACAAACACTACTGCGACTTCGTTTACCGTTTCAGGTGGTGGGTTGTATCGCCTCATATAGCTATTCATATATATATAAATAAAAATAGCAGGTTGACAATATTTATGCTCTTCTTTTTATGTTTCAAACCATACCATATTTATATTAAACATATTGGAATCTTTTATTACACGTTATACGTAGGTGAATGATCTCAAACGATTGGGAGGAACTGATTATGAAGATGTAGTAACCAATGCACTAGCATATATAATTTCAAATCAGCTAGCTTGTCAATACAGTTGGAAGGGAAAAGGGGCAAAAAGTTCATTCAGCAATGACTTTAAACTATTTAATAAAGCCATTTTAAGTTAGTTAATTGTATTCAAATAAATTATAAAATATATATATGCTTATTTATGTAAACATAAAAGTTTTTATATATTGTTCTTGATTTTCTATAATTACAATTTTTTGTTCCCAGTACTTGTTCGCTTTACAAAGGCTGATCTAACTAATAAAATGTACGGAGAAATTGTTGCGAAGTGGTTGGTTCAAGCTCCACAAAGGTTTAAAAGAGAAGAAGCGTAAGAATATATTTTTTAATATTAATTATAATTAATCAATAAAACTATGATGCCATAAATATTTTATTATCAGGAAAAAAGAAAAGGCCAGAAGAATACTGCAATTAAATGAAGATGTAGGTGACCAAAATTGAAGAATTTTCAGCTGAATTCAATGTACTATATTTCTTATTTTTATTTTGTATTACAAACAAGTTTCTTAATTTATGTTTTTATTTTTTATTTATATAAAAGACTGATGATCAATATTTTCCTACAATAATTATAATATTAAAATTCTAATTTTTTATTCCTAATAATATATAATTATAATGAATTTAATTAATATTGTATTAACTTATATTATATTCTAATAGCTGAAGTTATTAACTATTATGAAATGTTATTTCATTATTATTTATACATATTTATTTGCAAGGTTGCAAGATTGTTTTTTTGAATAATAATAAACATTAATATCATTACCAATAATATCTATATTATTTATTTATTATATTATATCTATGTGATAAATTATTCAGTTTATATGTTGAGTTAGTTATATACTGCAGTAAATATGTCATAAATCTAGTTAAAACACATATTTTAATTTTAAATGTATCGTGTATGATAAAATATATGCAATTGGATAAACTATGTTAGTTTAAGCTACATTTTAGTGTAATATTCAGAATTAAGTAATATTAAGTTTTACCTGTATTATGACATTTTTACTGCACTATATATACTATGTAACTTTTTAATCTATATATAGATTAAAAAGTTACCTAATATTATACATATAATATAGATGTCAAACTATAATATATTATCTTGTAATTTGAAATTCTATAATATTATTATGGTATATATTATATATACAACTGTTATGCATCCGTACATAACATTTTAATAATGTTATACCTAAATAGTTACGCATAGGTGATCAACAATAGCATTCCTGTTATACATTATTATATATTAGAAGTATAACTATGTAACATTAATGATATATAAAATAATGTAAATTTGTTTGTTATGAAAAAGCGGACATAGGCACTTAACAGTAATATAACCGTTATATTTCTGATAGATATTAATACGTAACTGTTACCAAGGTAATATTACAAAGTTATATTACGGTTACATATATGTTGTTTTATGTGCTGTTCGGGAAGTCATTTAGAGTCGAGGGATATCTTTTTGAAAGCGGTAGTACAAAATTTGGATTTTTAGTAATTTTATTTCGTATTATAAGTGCCGGGCGGACACAATATGCAGTATGCCGTTAGATAACTATAGGTTTATAATTCATTAAAAATCATAATTTTGTACTACGACAAGTAGTTTGTACAAGTAGCAATAGCACACACTGATCCACCTTTCGCTGCCATTGTAATATTGTATATTTAAACATAAACTATAAACATTTAACAAGATGTAATAATTGTGACATGTGCAATAGATTTTGTCATGGACATATTGTGTACGAGTGGATGGGTCGTCGTACGAGTGTACGACAATGACGTCAGTCAAACTGTCTCCCCACTCCTACTTTTTCAAAATCTCAGAATGAGGCAACCTGTATTATCTATAAACCTTGGCGCTAAGAAACGTTACCACATTTATATAATCAGTTGCACCGGGGTTATCTAATTTTTGTTAATGTGATTATGTGCCACGGTCTATCTTAAACCGTGTTATGTGCATAAGCTTATCAATAATTGATATTATTATTATAATATTATCAGCGTCCAGCCGTCCCCGATACATGGCCCCTTGGGCGGTGTGTAACGATTACAAAAAACTTGTTATGGTTATAAGGTAAAAGTCAATAGTATATATAATAGTATATAATATATATTTTTTTTTATTTATATTAATATAATAATGTCCGAATACCTGGCATCATACGGCAATCGTTTGCAGAACTAAAACTTTGAAAAATTATTTTAAAAAAACCCACGGTCCTACAGCTACAAACAATTCGTTTCTACCGGAGTAGTGCAAATTACGTTCGCCACTCACTTATAATATGAAATAAAATTACTAAAAATCCAAATTTGGTACTACCGCTTTCAAAAAGATATCCCTCGACTCTAAATGACCTACTCTATACCCCCAAACAGTTTTAACCCTTTAGTGGGTATAGGGAAATAATTTCCCATCACATTGCAAAAATTCTGTAGCCCTGTGGTTAGTGGGAAATAATATCCCACAGATATATTTAGTTTAAATGCGTGTTTTCCAACCTATATTGACCATTATCATCGATAACTATTATAAGAATGTATTTAGATAATAGTTCTAAAAAAAAACGGGAAATTATTATCCCAATGACCACTGCGGAACGATAATATTTTATTATCATTTTTTTTTTTTTTTTGATACTGGTTGGAAACATTTAAATCGAATGATATCTGTTTAGTGATTGGTTGTTAATATTTAAGGCGTCTTTGACTTTAATTCTGTGTTATCGGAACTTGTATAGTATCATTTGTTGTTGAGTTATCATTATAATTACATTCAATTTTGAATTCGACGTTTTTTCGGTCGTCGATCAAAATATGTTTTTTATTTATTAGATTCAACATAATCTACTCAAAGTAAGTATATTTTAGATCTTTATTACATGTAAAAGTATAATATATACAGTTTTGGTGTGTTATACAATGCGCTAACTTGTTATTGAAGATAATATGAATATATTTATCATAGATGCTGAACGAGGAGGACATTTTGTTAGCATTAGAAATCACCGATGACATGGCTTTTGACTCGGATATAGGAGGCGACTCTGATGCAGAGGACACAATTCCTGCATTACATTCGTCCTCAAGTATGAATTAATTATTAATTTTCAAAAATTAGTCATACTGTGACATTTTTTAAATTTTAAATCTAATATAATTGTATTTCTTTTAGATTTATCCTTAGAAGGCATAGAAGCTCTTCAACCAAATTCAGATACAGAAACACTATCAATTACTTCAAATAGAGAAACAATATCAATTAATTCAAATACAGTTACAGGTAAAAAACATTTACATTTTTATAACATTTATTTTTACTCAACAAATTTGAGTTACTTTTTTTTATAATAGAAAAAAACAAAATTATTTTATTGGTTAAGTACTCATAAAATAATACAAATGATTAATACTTTATTATATTGTAATTTAATCATAAACTATCTACTGATACAAATAATATTTATGATATTGTGTATCATATATTCATTGTGTTTTCATGTATAAATATTATTTTTTTAATACATTTCATTATATATATTATATATTCATAGTTTTTATATAATTTTAAAATACATACAGTAAACTCTACTTATAGGTCAGACAAGATCATTAAGATCTCAAAAAAGGTCACTACAATTTGAAAATACAAAACTTGATTCTAAAAATGCTTCTACATCTGCAGGTAAACTAATTTTCTTAATTTTTTAAAATATATTATATAATTATTAATTTTATAGTATAAAACCGAGTATAAAACCTTATATAAATCATGTTATACTAATAATTATTAATTTTTAGTTTCAGATTTAATTCAGTCACCACTCATACATTCACCTATAGACAGCACAACTGATTATACAGATTGGGATGATTTTGATGTTATTGACAATATAGCTACTGACGAAACTTTTTTACCAGCGAGGTTAATGATTATGAACCTACAGACAACGAATTTGAAGAAGATGAAGAACTTAACTTTAATTTTTGTAAAACTGGTAAAGTACCTGAAAAGTTTAATAGTTCTGCAAGAAACACAAGGTCAGAAACACAAGGCCCTACTGATCCATTTTTATTGAAAAAATCACTCCTTGATATTTGGGAATCTATATTTTCCCCCGTAATAAACATAATAGTTGAAGAATCTAATTTGTTTGCCACTCAAAAACATGCAGTTTTAGACACCACACCTGAGGAAATTCGTGAGTTCATTGGAATACTTATATTTATGGGTTATCATGATGTACCTACTATTAGATTGTATTGGTCTACAAATCATAATTTTTTCTGTCCTAGAATAGCAAATGTCATGCCATTAAAAAGATTTTTAAAACTATTACGTTACATTCATTTAAATGATAATCAAAAAATGCTTCCCCGTTCATCTGAAAATTTTGACAAATTATTTAAAATTAGACCATTAATTGATCACCTTAATAATATTTATAAAATGTTATACAATCCTTCTCAAAATTTATCTGTAGATGAGAGTATGGTTGCATTTACAGGCAGGTCGACAATGAAGCAATACATGCCCTTGAAACCAATAAAGAGGGGATTCAAAGTGTGGGCTATGACCGATTCTGCAACAGGTTACTTACTTAGTTTTGATATATATACTGGAAAAAAAAATCTAACAAACCTGAATTAGGACTGGATGAAAATGTAGTTTTAGAACTTAGTAAATATTATAGACACAAATACTATTGTTTATATTTTGATAATTTTTTTACTAGTATTCCCCTTATGAAAATGCTTTTAGATAGGTATTGATTTGTTTGGTTGTGGTACGTTTCGCATCAATAAAAAATTTTATCCCAAGCATTTGATGAAAAAAGATTCGCTATACAAACCAGGAGAAATAGAATTTACTCAAAGTGAAGATGTAAGTGTTTGTCGTTGGAAAGATCGGGGTAAAAAGCCAGTTACAGTAATAAGCAACATGCACAATGCTTCATCTACTGAGATAGTAAATAGAAAAAATAGTAAGGGCGAGAGGATACCCATAGAATGTCCCAAAAGCATATCAGATTACAATAAATTTATGGGTGGAGTAGACCGGTTTGACCAATACATGGCTACTTACAGTGTTGCCCAAAAATCTAGGCGGTGGTGGCTGAAATTATTTTATTACATGTTAGACACATCAATTGTAAATTCATATTTGTTATACAAGTCAAGTTGTGCGAATTATAGAAAAAAACCTATATCTGCTCTAGAATTTAGATCAACTCTCACTGATCAACTTATTGCAAATTTTTCTTCCCGTTATAGACCTACAATTTCTCCTGGTGTTAAAAATCCTAAACGTGCTCTTTCAAATCCGTCTAACTATATAATTCCTGGTCAACATTTAGCAGTGAAAATAGATAAATATAGGCGCTGTAAATTATGTAGTAAAAATAAAGAAAAGAGATCCAGCATTTTATGTGAAACATGTAAAATATGTTTGTGTAAGGAATGTTATGCACCATACCATAAATTACCAAATAACATTTAGTTACCAATTATGTTTTACTATTATATAAAAAAGGGTCCTAAAATGTAGGTAGTTTTTATTTATTAGATTTGGAACAAAAGTCTGTATTTATTTAATACTTATATCATATGTTATTTACTATGTATTTTATTATTATATTAAAAAGGTAGTTTTTTTTTTATTTATTTTTATATTATTATATTATATTTTTACTCATATAATATGTTATTCATTATGTTTTTTGTTATTATATTTGAAAAAGTATCCTAAAAGGCCCTAAAAAGGTAGTTTTTTTATTCATTTTTATATTATTTTGTATTTTGTATTTAATATTATTATACGTATGTTATTTATTAATACTGGTTTGAAACAAAAGGCTGTATTCATTTATTATGTTTTTATTTGTATATTAAATATGTTATTCAGTATAAAAATAAATAGTATTATTTATTACTTTTATAAGTAAACTAGCAGACCCGGCGAACTCCGTTTCGCCACCAGATTCGTTTTATGTTTTTTTTCGTTTGGTGATTAAAATATAAAGAAAAAAAATTTTGTTATCTTCTTTTGAACGCCGACGATAAACTGGATATCCATCGTTCCCTGTGACTGTTTCAGCAACTAACGGTCGCGGATATCGTTTTGTGCACTTTCCATCAGCCATGCAAGGCGATAATGGATTTAATGCACCGCACGGTCCATGCACCATCTGTGTCGTCACAATGTCGTGTAGACGGGGATCAGTGACTGGATCAGGAATTTCAGCTGATATGATGTCATCCACTTCATTTGAATGTAATTTGTTCAGCAACCAAATTAGGATATGAGCATGCGGTAGTCCACGCTTCTGCCATTCCACCGAGTACATATAACAACGTGTGTCACCAAAAACTCGATACTTAGTAAGCACATCCATCATAACCTTGAGTTTTTGCTGAAATACTCTGGCGATTATGTCATGGCGATCTTGCGGTTTTTGACCTGGTTCCAACTCGCGTTCAATTTCCGTCCACTTCGGATTGCATGTGACCGTAATAAATAAATCCGGAGTTCCATAATTTCGCACGTACGTCATAGCGTCTTGAGCGTATTCGTGCATGTGGCGTGGGCTTCCGATATAAGTTGATGGGAGAACCGTCAGTCGTCCAATATTCTGAACATCACCATCTGAATGAATAGCATCACGCAAGTGTATATAGTCCTCAGATCGTAGCTTTGGCTGATTGAATCTGATGAACGCTAAACGTTCGGTCTCGACTTTGACATACATGTCGACAGCGAATTGCTGGAATAGCCGACCGCACTTCAGAATGACATTCTCCTCATGTGTACGAATCATCATACGATACGCATAGTAATTCATTGCGCTTAGATTTTTATTATTCGTTGATACTCCTGAAAATGCAAAATTAAATGAATTGTTAATGGAAACCAATAAAAGTAATAATGGAAATAATTAGTGTGTGAATATTGTACCTGTAATTGGATCGACCATCTTCAACGTGATGTCGTATCCGTCTTGCCCTTGCCAATAAATGATTGGATATTGTAACGCATCGTACAAACGATGTGTCTCGTTTACACGATGCATGATATTGCTTCTTCGCTGAACGACAATGTCTCGTGATTTAGTTGGATCGCCAACAATAATTGCAGCAACATCATTAACGGTGGGTGCATTGAATCTTCGCCCATGTTCACCTGTTGGAGTACAATCCGCTCTTATGACAAATTTGTGGCATATCCGATGGCATTCGTTCCAATGCTGTTTTGAACATATTAACCACAGCATTATTAGCGTGAAAAAATGCTTGCAACTGTTCAATAATTCGTCTCTTTAACTGTTGTGCTCCCTGTATATTGCACCGCACGTTCAGCTGATCCACCATCGACGAAATGAAATATATTTGCAGAAATTGATGCGGTTCATCTGGTGTGGTTGGCACCATTGAACCATGCAAATGATATATTTGACCTTGTATCTGTAATTGCAAATAATCATTAAAATTTGTTCATGAATACCTTTTAAATCGTGTGATTGTGTAGTGTGTGGTGTATATGAAGTTGTTATGTGTTGCAATTATGTGTTAGTTATGTGCAGGGCTCGGAAGTTATAGCACTAAAAAAATTAATTTTTAGCGCTTAAATATGCACATAAAAACATTAATATAAGCGCTATAAATAGCACTAAAAATTGGAAAATATGCAAAATAAAATTTCATTTAGTGGTTAGCTTTTTCTAGTTCCTCCGAATTAAGTAAAAACATATTGCCTGCATTATTTTCCTCAAGAGTGCCTACTGCCTACTATTACATTTGCAATGTAACGACCCTGTACATAATCAGTGGTCTCGTCGACACTGACCCAAATTTTTTTGTCAGAAATTATTTTCCTAATTTTATCCATGGTCTCATTGTAAATATCATCCACATATCCTTTTCGCAACTTGGATTCACTCGGAATATCATTTTTTGTATAACCTTCCAAAAATGTTTTAAATTTTGTGTTTTCTAACTTGTTTGAAGGAATTTTAGCAGAAATAAAAGCCTCACACAAATCTTTATTAAATTACGATTTTTTACTAATATTACTTGTCGCTGTCAATAACTGCTGTTGTTGTCGATTTATTTGATTTTCATATCGGGCAAGGCCTTTGATATGTTTGTCACTTTTTATATGTTGTGATACGTTAAACTTTTTGTCAGAATTAACTTTGACTTCACACATTTTACAAAATAATACACTTTTATCAATTGAAAAAATTTTAGGACCATATAAATTAACATAGGTTTGGAGCCGATTTGACAAATTTTGTTTAACTTTAGGCATTTTTAAACACGATAAATACGATAGTTCACGATCAAACGCACAACACACAAATGACGGCAATACGCAGACAACTAAAATAAAATCATAGGTCTTTACGTACGGCGATAGCGCCGTATCTTACGTAAATACGACGAATTCGAACTCCAAAATTAGCAAAATACCTTCTATAATATGTATTTATGTGAAAATATACCCAAAAATAGCACTAAAAACCTAAAATTAGCAAAATAGCAGTAAAAACCGTAAATATGCAAAAAATAGCAAAATAAAATTTCGTGTATGACATCAGAGAAGTGTGAAACATATTTGTATCTTACCTTGGATGTTCTAGGACGAACCAATAAAAATATGCATTTGCTAGAACTTCCGAGCCCTGGTTATGTGTGTTGTATCTTTTACCTTGCAAGTCGGCATGAAGCCGCCTTCTCGAATGATATTAGCTCCAAAGGAAGTCATGCGACTGTGAGTGTTGCTGGCTTGCATGTCTTGTGCGGCGGCCGATGTTCGCACGTCGTTCTCTAGGCATTTTGGACTATGGACAGAGTGTTGAATTTAACTTCAAATGCACGATCCACATAATTTACATAATTTATTTTAGCTTAAATGAAATTAACTGAGCAGAGAATAATGACTATCCGTCAAACACTTTATCACGCACCGTTGCTATTGGTTTGAAGTACATGCTATGTATAATAGATGGCGCTGTATGTGAAAAACGATTTCCCCACTTTTCTGTTGAATTTTTCCTGAATTTTCCAGAATTTTCTTTGCTATAAACCTCACGGAGCCAAAGACCTTTCCAACGAATGCAAAACCGTGGAAATCGGTTCGTGCGTTCTCGAGTTATAGCGTCAGGGAGGAAAACCGGACTTATTTTTATATAATAGATATTTCAATAAAATAAAAATGGGAAATTATTTCCCGTTAGCATAATCCTATGTCTGTAATGATCATAGGGAAATTATTTCCCACTGATTTTTACATACTTAGAGAAAAAAAAAATTTTTTTTGTATTTTTCTCATCTTCCTAGACCAAATAAGAACAATCTCTGAAAATTTGGTACAAATAAATTTACTTTTTTTCCTGTGCTCACTAAAGGGTTAAGTCCCCTGGTAAGCTAATTGGACTTGTTATGGTAGTAATATGTACGTAATATACTAATATATACATTACATGGACTATCGAATAATATTATATTTTACTATTATAAATATTAGGTGGTTTCGATAATTGTATTTCGTAGCTTATTGAATATTATTTATTATAACGTACGTTATAAAGACAATGCATTTAACGACGACAACCATGGCTGGGTAGTCAACGGCGGAAGGGGGTCTCGTGATTCGTGCGATCGACGATTGCGGGTGTCTATTTTTAGTAATCCTGCCGGTCGATACAAAAAAAAAACCCAGTAGATATATGGTTAATGCGAATGAAATCATACCACCTCCACCATCATATCTTTTAACCCCCCTTACCACCCGCTATGTCATCGAGTCGCCGCCGTCACCGTCGTTAATCGCAATTTTACTCAGTGGACTTCAATTCTCTCTACACAGTCTTACAGTGCACACGTTTACAAATGGCAAGAAGACGAAAATTCCAAATTTTGTCAGTGGCCGACGACATGGCGACCTTCTCCATTTTGGACAAACATCTAGGTATATTTTTTTGCTCGTATTAATTTAATATTTTATCGGTTTCGGACAACAACTCATTAACACATTCGCTGCGTTTGTCCTCAACAATATTATTATTATTTTTTTTTTATATTATAATATTTTATATTTTTATATTATTATATTTGCTTTTATATTAATATTTTTAAATTGTATAGGTTTTGCAACACATAAAACGCAAGCCGAAAAATTCGAATTTCAATCAAAATTTGAACTAAAAACATTAAAAAAACAGATGGATATGTATAGCAAATCTATATTAGATAATTTATACATATACGAAAAAAACAAAATGTTTAATTTAGAAAATGATGTTAAGGTTGTTTCTAAAAAATTTATAAGTTCTGGTACAGTTATTAAAACACTTTGCGCGCAAACATCACCAATCAATCCAGAAGACATAATAGTATGTATTGCTTAACTAAAACTATTTATAACAAATAAATTTTTTTTTTAATATTTTGTTTTACAGATTGGTGTTAATGACTTTTCTATAATAAAAAGTAGCAAATCTAAAATTGATCTTTTATTTTTGGGCCCTGCCGCCTTTATTAATCATTGCTGTTCATCCAACACCAAATGGGTCGCCGATAAATTATATCCTAAAGTATGGTGCGCAAAAGCAATGAGGGATATAAATCCTGGTGATGAAATTACTGCTGACTATGGTAAAGAATATTTTGGTATATATGCATCACTTATCGGTGTTTATTTGCGTACGGAATGTAGGTCAGTGGGTTGTTATTGTTGCGCTTGCCGGGCGATCACAGTAATCGGTCTTCGCAGAGTGTTTTCGCGGATGCGCGTGTGTGCGTTATCCGGTGCACTACTACGATTTGGGAAGGCGGCGGCTGTCGCTTTTAGCGGCGGCGGCGGCGGTCCGATTATGTGGTATTTTTGTCCCATGTAATCGCGTGTTTTCGTTGTCGGGTGGTGGTGCTGGGCGGTGGTAGTGAGACCCTCTCGCGCTCTTGCGTTCCCGGTGCAACTCGTTTGCGCACAATCCAAATTGTTTACCTAGATATCGATGACTCGTTAGCGCACAACTAATACCGTCGTTAACCTAAAAACGGACGACTCGTTTGCGCACAACATAACCACTGCATAACATAAATTTTATATTTTTAAATTTGGACTTACCTAAAGTAATTGATTATCGGTATTATTCTAAATATAATTAACTAGCTGATCCCGTGCACTTCGTCGCCCGTTAAATATATCAACTCAATATGACTCAAACTTTGTTCAATTCATTATTCAATATTCGGTGTATGGTGTTCAAAATTTATCTTATCTTTTCTGTTGCCCGGAATAAAAATTCTGAATCGCAGCAGTACATTATCAGGTAGGCAATCTACCTGCGGTAGATCGCGGACCCCGTGATGTTTGTACGGAAGTGTATGATTTAACTCTAAAGTATCAAAGTTATACCAAGTTTATTTTGATATAATACTGTGGATTAATATAACAAATTTGGTTGATCGTAAAAAATCGCAACTCTTAAAAAAATTATGATTGTTGAACTCCTTTTGGGTGTAACTTGCTGCGGTAAGTGCAACTCAGCCACCCTGGTAGGCAATGTTCAATAATTCGATTTGATGCAAGCTTGTACCTGATCTGTCCGACAAACCAATAAATAAATGCTAATTTCTAATGTAGACTGTAACCAATGGCAACTATAAATAAATAAAAATAAAATTTCCAATTTCTATCGTGAATCTCAATGTCCCTGTTTCAGCACCTATTTAAAATGCGAATTTTTCCAAATCCTTTCTTAGCGCACGTCTACATCATAATAGCTATCTGTATGCCAAATTTCAGCCAGATCCGTCCAATGGTTTGAGCTGTGCGTTGATAGCAGTCAATCAGCTTACTGAGATAAATCATCTAATATCTATCAGCCATAGAGATGTCTAAATTGTTATTATCATATCAATATAAATTATTTTTATTTTTAATTCACTCATTTTAATACCAATATTGTATATTTAAATTAAATATTGCTTGATAGATGGCGCCACTATCATATTCTTTCAACCCCACTTTTACCCCCTTGTAGGTCGAATTTTCAAAAATCCTTTCTTAGTGCGCCCTTACATTACTTAAGGAACCTCTGTACAAAATTTCAAGTCTCTAGACCCAGCAGTTTCGGCTAGGCGATGATGAATCACCCAGGACAAGTCTTTTTATATATACAGATGATTGTAAAAAATATAAAATGTAGTTGTTTAAAATTTAATTTTTAAATTCTAGATTATGAGTCCATCCTCAGAACATCAAATTAACATGAAAGATATAATTGATGATGAGCTTCAGCTAGTTAATAAAACGTCTTCCTTGACACTATTATGCATTGAAAATTATATTCTCAGAAATATAGACTGGTCTGATAAAATTCAAAAATTTTTATCAGTAAAAATTCGCAAGAAAAACTTTAAATAAAGCTAAATAATAATAATAATAATTAAAAGACATAAATTATTTATTTTTGTGTTTTCATTTCCTATCTGTATTATTTATTTATACGAGAAATAACAAAAGTTTTGAATTTGGTTATTTATTTGGATAAGTTATTGTTATATAAAATTTAAACATAGTATACCTAATTGTTTAGTTGTTTATCATGTAAATTTATGGTAGTTGGAAAAAAAATCCCCGGGAAATAAAATCCCGGAAAAAAATCCCCAGTAGCATTATACCGGTAGTATTAAATTATTTTATAAATTTTATTATATGAAAAATAAAATAAATATTGTATATTATGTTAAAAATTGTTATTTTATAATAAATTAAATATTACTAAATATATAAATGTATTATATTATACGCATATAAAATGTATGCCATGATGGATAAACTTTCGGCGTTTTGAACAGTAAGATATTTTGTAGGTGAATGGAGCTTATACCGTGAAGAGAGAATTCTTTTGCATGATAATCGAAAATCAAACGAACGCATAATAATGTTTGCTACTGACTATGGGCTCTCATTATTAGCTGAGGCTCAAACATGGTTTGTTGATGGGAACTTTGGACTTGCACCAAATTTTTTTACACAGTTATATGTAGTACGAGTACAAAAAGATTCGGTATTTATTACTGCTATTTATTGTATCTTAGAACGAAAAACGTAATCAACCTATGAACATATATTTCGAGTTATTATGGAAGAGTGTAAAAAGCGTGATTTATACCCTGATCCTTTAAATTTTAATTTAGATTTCGAATTAGCTGTCATAAATGCAGCGAAGTTAATTTTTGGAAATGACATAAACATTCAAGGATGTTTTTACCACCTCTGTCAATCAACTTACAGAAAAGTTCAAGAACTAGGTTTGTCAAACAGATATCAAGAAGATGAAGGTTTTCGATTGTTTTGTGCAATGATTGACAGTTTAGCTTTCTTACCATTAAATAACGCAAAAGAGGGGATGGAGTGTTTAAAGCAAAACATACCAAATGAAGCAGATGATTTATTAATTTATTTTGAGGCTTATTATGTAAATGGCGCTTACAAACGAATTGGGAATGCAGCTGGAGTTAATGTTAATGTGCGTCTTCGAAGACTACAACCTATGTTTCCACCTAATACTTGGAATGTTCATGATACAACCCTTCATGGTAGCCACAGGACAAACAATCCTACTGAAGGATGGAACAATTGCTTTGCACATTTAGTCGGTCAAAAACATCCAATGATATGGAAGTTAATTAGAAAAATTAAAAATGAAGTAGCTGCAGATCTAGCAAAGTTGGCTTTAAATGATGTAGGTGAGCCATTCAATAAAAGAAAAAAAATAGGGTTGACCCAAACTACCGAAAAAAGATTGAAAGAACTATGTACACGAATCCAAAATGATGAAATAAATGTTGAAAACTTCCTAAAAGCGATTGCTCATAACATCAGAAAGCGCTGTAATGACTAGGTAATATTATAATTACATTACTTTTTACGGTACCTAATATACAATATTTATTTATATTACCTATTGGGTAAAATACAATTTTTTATAAAATGACAACTTTTAAAATAATATACAATATTAATTTTACTTATATTATATAATTTAAAAAATATTATATTATATTAGCATATTATGACATATTTATAAAATAATTCCTATAAACTATTTATATTTAATTATTGTTAATATTTTTTTATACATTTTTTATTGTATTTTTAAGGTATAAGACAGTTTTTATAAAATAACAATTTTTAACATACCTAATATTACGGTACCTCATATACAATATTTATTTTATTTTTAATATATAATTTATTATATATTAAATTATCTATATTATCCCCGGTATAATGCTACTGGGGATTTTTTTTCCTAGTGCGGGGATTTTTTTTTAGCAATTCTGAATTTATAGCTAGGTACAGAAAAATAGAATATTCCATGAGACGTGAGTTTGATATGGTACTATGTAGACATGTAGTGTATGTAATAATTTATTAATTTGTATAAATTATATTTGTGTAAAAGACAATGTATACATATGTGTAGCAAGAGTATATGACGAAGAGTAAGGATATAGTTTTTTTGTAAGTCAAGTGTTTGTGTAAAATTGTTTGAGCGTAGCGAGAAAAATTTTTTTGCTTATTTATTTGTAAAAAAAAGGCGTATTTTGAATTAGGGGCGTCATATTTATGTTTGCTCCCCCATGCAGTGTCCCTTAATACGGCCCTGGGTAATACAATCGTTACCACTTTTCGATTTCAATAATAACTCAAAGTCATCACTTATATCAGTTTCATTATCGACAGATGTAACGCATACATTTTCAGGTTCATTTATTGTACACACTTTTTGGGGTCGGCCAACGTTTTTTAAAGCACACATCAAATTCCATAATTTGCAGATATGATCTTGCGCTTTTTTTTTTAAATTCGGGAAAAAGAAGTACTTGGAAACGAGGATCCATATATATATAGCTAGAAAAAATATATAAATATTAATCAAATATCTAAAAATCTAAAACCATTAATATTTATAGTAAAATATGAATTAAAATGTATTTAAGATAACAAATATTTGGTTATTTTATATTTGTATATCTTACAACTTTTTTAAATAAATGTATATCATTATAATAATGATTTTATTAATAGTGAAACTATATTTTATCCTTCCATACCCATTTTCTTTCTAAATTAATACACCGAAAGAAAAACCACAATCATAATAATAAAAAACTATGTTAAATTGACAATAATCTTGTTAATATTGAGCCAACAAGATTTTGTTATCAATTTGATGATTTTTATTGTTTTTCAAACAGTCTTGTTTACCTAACCAATATACATTGTTAATCATACAGTTTCTATTGTGAAATCAACAATCATTATATGATTGGTTATATTAATTTGTATTGTAGAGTCAACCAACATATTGTTAATTAGGTATTAAGTTTCTTGTTCAACCAACCAATATACATTGTTAATTATACAGTTTCTATTATACCATTAACAATTATTTTAGGATTGGTTATAATATTTTGCTTGTAGTACCACCAATAAACACAATATTGTTTAATCATTGGATATTTTACATTATACATTCACCAACAGCATTACAAATAAAAAAAACTCAATATTTATAGATTCAAAGAAATATGTAACATATATTTTGTGTGAATAAAAAGTTTCTGAACAAATGACTTATAATAAAAATGATAGTTATAATATATTTCCATATATTTAGAACTTAAAAAATTTATATTAGAAAAATAGTAGGATAATTATTAATTAATGGGTAATACTAGTTATAAAAAAAATAATTAATTTTGTCTTAAATCGGATAATATTTGTCCAAGAGTATGACACGGTTTATCAAATTTTGTGTTTAAATTGTATAAATATTTTTGAATAAATAACCAAGTAATAGAGTAATAGATTCAATTGGATACTCCAAGTTAAACAAATGAATCAATTTGAAACATACATCAATCGCATTAATTATTGAGAACACTTTATATTTTATAGAATCAAAGAAAACAATTGTTTCTTTTGGATGTATTGGTGAACCAACTATTAAGATAAACGGTTGAATAGGATTGTTTTCATTGCGCCGTAGAGTGATGTATTCCTCAATTTCACAAACCGAATTCTTAAAAATCATGAAGCTATTTTGTGAATCTTTAATAGAGTGTTTCACTTGGTTTATTTTGCCATTATGATCTCTGGTGACTTTTTTAGATGTCGGCACAAAAATGGCATGTAATAAATAAAACATAACAGTATTTGTTTCATCTGAAAAATTAAACATACAAAAATAAATTTCTAATAAATATGCTATTTCTGAGTAAAAATGTTTACTTTGACTTATGTCTGGAGTATCCTTTATACTTTCTAATAATTTGCGACTTGAAGAATCTTTGATTTTCTCATCAATCAAGTTCATTATTTGTTTGGATTTTTCCTCAAATGTGGTCATCAAGTCCTGACAGTCTGGATATAATTTTTTGAAGTCAATATCAACCTAAAATGTTGTTTTAAATTTCTAATCATTTAAAAGCAGTTTATACATTTTATAACAAATATGTAAACAGGGTGTCCTTAACAAATTCAATAATTTATATCAAAACATTGTTTTATATTTTTTGTATTGTTAAATTTTGGGTGTTATTATTTTTTAATCATTGGTAATAGGTACTGTTCTAAATTCATACAACCCTACAGATTTTAAATTACATATATATTGATATAATATGTATCTTTTTAGGTAATAGGTATATTATTATCTAAGTGATTATTACTTATTTTAGTAGCTACTTTTCAAAGCATTTTTTTTTTTTTTTTTTTTAATTAACTTCACTAATTAATTGAAGTTAAGGGGATTGGTGGCGGTGATTTTCTGTCTTTGTCTAACACAGGCGCAACATAGGATTATAGATGTGTTCTATTTCCAACGTACCGATTAATATAGTGAAGCGATAAAAATTCTGAAAACAGATTTGAATTTGTCGTCAAGTCTATTTAAGATCGGCCAGTCCACATATTTTATATTATCGCCCAAAATCCTAAAAAAATTGTATTATTAAATAGTAATTAAAAAAATGTCATATTTCATTTGTAACGTCACAAGTTTTTCGTGCACAATTATTATTATTATTGTTATTACTTATTATAAATCATTGTTATTAAAACCACCTTATTCGATTCAAATCAGTATAATGATTCATTTTTCCCATCCCTACTTATTATTATCATAACTGTTGCGCGCTCGATGAACAGTCTAATCTACAAAGTTATGTCTCCACATACTACTTCCCCCCCTCTCTACACAAAGGTTCAGTTGTGAACACAACGGCTGCCGGTCGGATGACATCGTCGTTCGAGGAAGACGTGCAATTAGCGGTACCGACAGTGCAACCTGTATCCTTATAATAATTGTCAATACCTCTGATCATGCAATACTGACCTGTCCCACTCTCACAAGACGACGTCTACAACCAGCGGCTGGACACCACCGACCATCGTCTCGTTGCATTTTTCCCGAGACCTCTGAGCCGACACAACGTTTTGTCAATCACGTCTCTCGACTCAACCACTTCCGACCCTCGTCAACTTCGGATCATTCCTATTATTCTCGAGGCCGTACCAAACAATTTGATGGGCTAAGATCCTCCACAGGCCTACTGGTGGCCAGATATCCGGTCAACTGTCAACTCTCGTTTCTGACAGCAAGACGGTTGATGCCAACCGCGTGTGTGTTGGTGGCTACTCAGCCCAGCCGTCCCGCTGTCAAAAGGACCACATCTCAAGACCTGTAACGTATCAATGTAACATCCCCCCCCCATGTCCCTCTCATTTATAACTGTAATGTGTTTCTTTTAATTATCATTTTTATTCCTAAGCGATATCTCAGGCGGTAACCCAACGGTGGCCATATTCTCATCATTTTATATTATTATTAAAATCACCGTAGGTAATGGCGGGCTTTGTGGGCTGACCTGCATTTCGCTAATTATAACGCACTAGTTGTGTGCGCCAAATCATTATTCACCCAGGGGTGGATCTAGGGGAGGGTTCAGGAGGTCAGCTGACCCACAGTTAATATTTTCTGATCAAATTGGCCTCTTTTCAGATCTTGAGTAGTTGGACACTTAAATAAACACACATATAGTATAAATTAATTTTAAATTCTGAGTGGAACGATGAATGTATTGATTTTACAATGTGTGTTTTTTTTTAAAATTTTTTTGATTTATTTTTGTGTCTGTGTACACGATAGGTAGTCGAAATAATGCTTAGATTTTCAACTTCAGTATCTTGTTCGATTGGAAAGTGAATCTAGTTGGTGCATTCGGGAGGTAAAATTTTAAAATTCCCAATAGTTTTCACAAGCGCCGGGATTAAACACATAAAAATTAAGGAATAACGGAAATTTTTACTCAAAATCTGTTTTCCAAAAAATCGATTTTGGTTTTTGGTGTAACTCTAAAAAAAATGAACTTAAATACATGAAATTTTCACTGGTTGCTTATATTTGCATTTTCTATACACAATAAAATTTTTAAAATATTATGATTTGTTTTGAACTGTTTAGGGACATTTTCATTTTCCATTTTTTTTTTAGTTTTTATTCTAAAAATATCAATAAAATTTTATTTGTTAGCTTAGAAAGCTTGAAAATGTATTATAAGGCTCCTAGAGTATATTGTTTAAAGGCAGATGAAAAATATTAAAAATAGTTAGTCACAATTTTCTTTTATAAGCATTTAACCGAAGTGCCTTCGCTGGTTGGTTCTTCCCTCAAGATATTCAAGCTCATAAATTATAATTTTAAAAATAACCATCATTTATGCTTATTGTACTTTTTTTTTTATGTACAGATTGTATAGTTTCTAGATTAAAAAAAAAAAAAAAAAAAAATAAGCATTTAAAGTTCAAAAATTGACAAAATATGGAAAAATCACGAAATATAGAAAATTATTTTGAGTTAAGAATTCGTAAAAGTTTTTCTTTTTAAATCTAAGATTTGAAAATGTAATACAAGATTACTCATAAGTTTGTCTACCTTTATCAATAAAAAAATCTCTACCGGAAAGTTAAATTAAATTTTTATGAGCGTTTGAAATTCAAATTTTTACAACATTGGATATTCACTCGATTTCTCATGTAGCGATTTCCTTATTTTGTTGTAATTCAAAAACAAATAACTGTAGATAAATGAAAATTTCACTGAATGTTCATATTAGCATTTCCTATACAATGTACAATTTTGAAAATAATTGTTTTTCTTATACAATGATATTATATATAATTATAAATTCAAATTTAATACCATCCATTACAGCGACCCCCACTTGTAAGTTGTAACCTAATGTACAGCAGGTTAGGTATACAGCAAAAATATTTTGACTCTTTTTGAGTTGTTTACGGATATTTTCAGTTTTCAATTTTTTTAGTTTTTTTTCTATAAATATCAATAAAGTTTTATCTGTTATGCCAAAAAGTGTAGAAATTTAATATAAGGCTCCTGATATATTGTTACAATATCAGTTGAAAAATATTAAAATACATATAGGCTGCACAATTTTTTTTATAAGCATTTAAAGATCGAATTTTGACAAAATTTATCAAATTTAAAATTGAATAATTATTTACTTAACTTTTATATCTAAGGATTGAAAATTTAAAACATGATTTCACCATTGTAGTTAATTCTGTTACCAAAAAATCTAAAAAATACATAAGCACAGTTTATTTTTATAGTCATTTTAAGTTCAACTTTGGATAAAATTACATAAAAAAAAACCTAGAATAACTATTTTAGTTATTTTTTTGTGATTGTGTAATATTATTCGTGGGTACTTGAAACTTCTAAAGTATACTATTACATATCTATGATAGTATCACGGTTTGTTGTTGACGTATAACGCATTATAAGTACCTAATGGATATTGGGATATGATAATTTTGGAATTTATTATAAGTAAATTTTTTTTAATACGATAGATAAGAAAATAATATGCCTTATACCTAGACTGACTTACCGTCTCCGCTCAGAATCGTTTTTCTTATACAATGATATTATATCATTGGATTCAAATTTAATACTATCCATTATACAGTGACCCACTTGTAACCTACTGTACAGCGGAGCACCTTTTTTTTGTTTTATATGCCTAGTACACAAGTATAGATTTCTAATTTGGTTTTAATAAGTGGCCCCCTGAAATTTCCTGACCCATAGTTTCCTAACTCTGGATCCGCCCCTGTATTCACCTCATAATTATTATACTCCTATAACTGCCATGTGTCAAAACCATTATTATTAAAAAATGTATGTCAAAATTATTCAACCATTGTAAATCAAAAATGTAGACTGACCGATCTCAAGTAGACTTGATGAAAATTTCAAATCTGTTTTCAGAATCCTTATCGTTTCACTAGATTAATCGGTACGTTGGAAATAGAACACGTCTATAATCCTATGTTGCGCATGTGTTAGACAAAGACAGGAAATCACCGCCACCAATCCCCTTAAGTTAATAGTATTTGTTTACTTAATTTAAACTTCGCTTTTAATTTAATTAAAAGAAAAATACTTAACTTAACTGAGTCAAAAAATATCATCAACTTGCCTAGCCTTGATTATTTTTAACTTTTTTTTTATAAATACATTTTTTAATAAAAGTTAACGTTAACTGTGTTTAACACAAAAGATATTGGTACTTACAAGTCGGTATCCAAGAGGTAATTTAAAACTATTCCAGTCGCTAATTATGTCACTTGTTGAAGTTGCTTTTTGAATTTCGTTTAACCTAAATTTTGTTGTTGCTTTCCAATTACGTTCAACTTCCGGAAATGTACAATTTGTGTCATTTTTAATTTGATCCACAATGTAACTGATGTCTTTTTCTGGTTCTGATGCATATCACAAATGCAATAAGTAAAAATACATCATAGGTATTAGGTAGTGAGTGAAAAATATCTTACCAAAATCTATACAATGTTTGCGACTAATAGGCTTATCAACATTTTTTACATTTGATGTGACAAGACCAGTTGATTTTAAAAACCTCATAGAATTATAAAACTTCGAGTAGAGTTTTCCTTTTGGATTCTTGTTTGATTCGTACTTCATAAAATATGTATCCTAAGATTAATTTTTAAACAATTATTATTAGTACAAATTATGTAATTATATATTACTCCTTTAACTTACTTTTACTTCTGATGGAAACATAGAAATTATTTGATCACCAATGAAATCAGCAAGGTTGACCGACATGGTAATTTTTTTGGTAATGATGGCATCTACTAATAATGATCTAATATTATCATTAAACCTATTGTTAGTTTTATAATATTCCAATATCATTCCACCAGTAGTTGATGCGTTCAATATAACACCCAAATCAATATCATGAACTAAAGATTTTTGTTGATGAAATGTTTTTGTGGTAGGAGTATTATATGAAATTGTAGTAGTCATATTTCCATTTTGAGGTAAACATTTTTTCCATATTTCCAAATTATTAATGAACTTAACTCGAATTCCTAATGAAAATTTATTCAATAATTCTTTACAATCATCATCTTTTAACAATTTCATCACGTTCAGATCTATTAAATCAGCTAAAAAAGATGTTACAGTATATTGTCAAAAATAATATAATTTATAATAAACAATGACTCTATTGATTATGAGCTAACTAACCAAGCAATGTTTGATAAACGCATTCCAATCCCCAATCTCTGAGCAAGTCTAGTAAAGGTTGAAGATCTTCAGTTGGATAGCTATACCCTGGTACTAGTGGCATTACAACTGCAGTAGAAGATTCTGTATCTAAAATCTATTAATATACAAACAATGATTAACTATATTTGTTTATAGTAAGTATCGGATGTCAAAACAATTGCAGGAACTAAAAAAATGCAGAAAAAAGTATGAGATTCATGCAAATGTATAAGTTAAAAATTAAAAATACTTGCAAAATGATCATTTTCATTATTTGATAGTAAAGATTCTTGTAAAGTCTCGTTAATTTCAAATTGCTCCATTATAAAATAAAATATCCAATACACAGTAGGTATGTTATGTAAGTAATCTATATTTGAAAAGCCAAAAGCATAATATTTACAGTAAGTAGGTGCATAAATATTAATGTAAATGTCTGTATAAATATATATATATAAATGAGTATATAAATGTTAAAAAAATTCTTTAAGGCGAATCATTAATTTGCCTGAAGGAGATGGTGTAATGTTGATTGGTGGCCCACTAAATTCGTCTACATTATAAATCACACAATCTTCAATAACAGTTTTGTCGCAATCTACCTCAAATGCTTCAAAGTGTGAATTAAAGTTGTTAATCTTAATTTGCTTAGCTAGAATGTGAATTTTTTTATTCGGTATATTAAAAACTATTACTTCTATAATTTCAAACAAACTCATCTCTTCTATAAATTTTGTCAAATAATATCCTTTTTTATAAATTGTTCCCATAAATTCTATTTGGTTGTAACAACAAAAATCAACAGATGACAGAGAAAGAATTTTGCATATATTATCTGAATTTAAACTATGTATTTTGTGCTTTTCTTTTATTATAATTTCTTGAGTGCTGGATTGTAAAAGAATGTGAGCAAACTTATATTGGCATTTCTTTGCTAAAGTTAAAGTAATATTTTTCCTGGATGTTGTAGTCCGAGCGTACATTTTTAATTCTCTATGTTTTCCTTCATATTTACAACACCAATAAAACCTTGGAGGTCCAGAGTATTGAATAATAGTTGGGTAGTGAATTAAAAAGTGGTGTTTGGGTTTTAAAGTATCATTAAACAGTCTAATATACATTGAGTTATGTTGACTTATTAATTGTTTAAGGTCCATAATTTTGCCGTCAGTAAAATTATATGAGAGAAGTAAATCAATGAGCTTTAACAGGGTTAAGAAGAATTTCCACACTTCATCGTCATCAGGAATTAAATCTCCAACCATAATTGGGAAAAAAGTATAAACTAGTAGTATACTTTATCAATCTATTTTTCGGCTTCACGTTTTGTTTATGTATATAAAACTATATTGCAGAGTTACGACTGTTTGAATGATGAAGGCTTCATACACTTTACAGTTAATCATTCAGTGAACTTTAAAGACCCAGATACAGGTGCCCACACCAACACCGTCGAGGGAATGTGGAGACATGCAAAAGCTTCGCTGTCTCAATACTCTAGGAAAAAACATTTCTATGGCGGCTACATAGCCAAATTTATGTTTTTAAAAAAATGCCGTATATTAAATCTAGACCCTACTATTGAATTTTTCCGTTTAGCCGGTAATTTATACGATCCAAATAAATATAACAACGATGGGGTCGACGTTTCTGATGACGACGATACTGATATAGTATAATATACCTACATTATCTAACTCTGTACATTTTGATTTGTTATTGTTTATTATTTTTAACACGTTCAATGCAATTTTAAACTGGTATTTGACATAGGAAAAGTACCTCGGGTCGCCTTTGTTGACCGTACGTAATTTTGGCTCGGCGACGCGGGCTCTGCGCCGAAAACACTAACGGAGCTCCACTTGTAAACCAATTTCTCCCAAACCAAAAATATAAGTTGGTTCTGATTTCACCAAAAACTTATATATGTTATTACTCATCGAATGAAAAAAAAATAGTAAAAAAAAATCAATTTTGAGTTTCTCAAATATGCAAATGTTTGAAATAACTTTAAAATTCAGTTTTATGTGGTTTATTAACAATAACATAAAAAGTAAGTACGATAGGCAAATTCTGATTCCACCAAAATGTTGAGCATATAAATACAAACATTTCTAAAAAAAAAAATTCTAAAAACTTAAATTTTTGGTATCTTAAATTCAAAAACAGGATTTTTGAAAAAATTGAGCATTTTGAAGTTTTTTTACCATAACTTCCAAAATAAGTTCGACCGGCCTTTTTTGAAAGTACCATCAAATTAGGCATGCAAAAACACACATTTTGAAAAAAAAAAATTCCAAAAAATCGCTTGGGAGCTAAACTGCATTCGTTCCAGAGTAACACAGTAACTTGCAAGGCGCAATCGTACAATGCGAGTAGGTAACGCAGACAATGAGCCGTTGGCGGTTATTTAGAGTTCACAAGACAATATTGTAAATTGTATTATAATTATCATAAAATCAAAATTATATCTCGTAAATTTTATAATATTATTGTCATATTGACAAGATATATTATCATTATGTGACTCTTTGTACCGACAATGTTTCTTATCATATTAATAATACTTAATATTATTTTAATAAGACACATTGTTTATAATACAAGAAAATATTCCTCGCAACAAGATACTCATTGTTGACCCTTAACAATATTATATTGTTGTTATTACCACCAATATTTTTTTCAGTGTATGTAAAAAAAAATTGTATTCAAATCTAACAATATTTACCTATCCAATTATATACAGGTAAACATTTATAATTTTAATAATAGAATAGCATTTGTGTTAAATTATAGTTTATTCAAGTAAAAATATGTTTTTATTTTAAGGTCTTGTAGTATAAACTTTAAAGTTTAAAGCTTAAACTAAGTAATAAGAATTATTTATGTAAGTTAATGTGTTAAACCACTAAAATGGTCACCAATCCAAAGCTAAGCAATAATTATAAAGGTTAAACAACAAGGTATACAATTTCTAATTACAAATTTTGATTTACACAGCTACATCAAGCCACAAAACTAATGATATGATAGGTAGTAAAAAAATATATATACCTGATAACAATATATCATTAAACATAAGTATCTTTTGTCTTTTAATCATGGAAGCTTGGATTGCTTTAGATAGCTCTGTGTTCACTTTGGACAATCCATATTTTCTAACTTTCCACCAACATCCATAAAAGTCTCCAATAGTAAGATCTGCTTTTTGTAAGATTTTAGATCCGATTTGTACAGGCTCCAAAGTCAGCACCTTTAAAATTCCAATTTATATTGTTATTAAAATTTTAAAGAACCTACCTACATAATAATAAATTGATTTTAATTTCTTACCAATGATTTAATTAATTCCCAATCATCATTATTAAGTTCTAATTCAGGAATACAATGATCATTAGCCATTAGTTCACAAAACTGTTTTAAATCATATAGACGATTAAGCATATGATAAATTGAGTTCCACCTTGTATCACAATCTAAAATGGCTTTATTTAAATTTTTTTTTCAACATGTTTGATACAGTGGGGGTCCTCAACTTTTTAACAACCTAAATAATATCACAATATAAAAATAATTAGTACCTACTTAATTAACACCTATACATAAATATGTGTATGATCATAAACTTGATGTAAATAGTAAATTTATAATTATGTCAAATTGTCTAGGCTATCTCACACAAATTATCAATTATAAAAAATTTTTTTTAAATATAAATATTTTAATAAAAATTACTAAACCATATTGTTACCTTGCGAGCTTTTTCTAAAATTACTTTTAGATTAGTGGTTATTAAACCATCAAAGACACTAAGTTGAATTGTATGAGCTGAACACCTGATACAAAAAGTCATTCCAAATCCTGTAGATGTAAATTAATTTACTAAATGTTCTTGGACGTTATCATTTAATATTTCATTTTCAAATGAGTATTGGTTGTTAGCCAAAACATCAGTGTCACCATCTTCATTGTTACTATCTTCATCAATTCCACCTTAATTTATTAATTATAAAAAAATATGTGTATATTATTACATAGTAGGTACATTTCAACTATCACTTCATGTAAAATTAAAAATTTAATTTTTGATGCATTAGGTACCAATATTATGCTCTTGTGCATCGTTTTCATTATCTTCAGCAATCAAACCCACCATTTTCACCATATTAGCACCATTGTCAACCGTACATGAATAAACTTGATCAGGTCTTATATCATAACGGTTCAGTACTTTTAAGACCTAAAAAAAGTACATTTATAACTAAAAGATGATCATAGATTATCCAATGAAATTATGAAATAGGTACGTCAAATGTATTTATTTAAGTAGGAATATCATTTAAATCAGTAAGGTACCTATAATTAGTAGGTAGTTATTTAATAAAAACTGAAATAATTGAAAAATTATCTGTAATTTACTTATATCGGTATTGATATAGGTTTATACTGTATTATCTATATATTGACAATATGACATGATTACATGAACGTATCACAATTCAATCTTATAAAAATTAAATTGGTTAGTATTTTAATTTTTTAACATAGTACTGTATTCAAAATAAATTATTATAATGTTCCTTTATATTGATAAGTATTGATTAGTTAAATAGTAATTGATTATTGGGTACTAATTGTTACTCACCACAGATTTTAAGTAATCACTGGTGTGACGTTCTTCCAAATTAGACATAGCCAATGTCCTTATAACTAATTTGTTTTTTATATGATATTGTATATTTATCCCAATTATCCCTCTATTTAATCTAGTGCAACAATCCATTTTTAATGATATTGGGCGGTTATTTATATCGTTTGTTATAGTGTTCATGATTATATAGGTAAATAATTTTTAAAAAATGGGCTTTACAAAATTTATTAGGTTGGCAGAAAGTAACTATTTCCAATTGATTGTGTTATGGGTTTCAAAATTTTTTGCATGCCAGAATCTTTAAATATTGTTAATGGTCTACCATTGATTGTGATAAGTTCTGTACATGCTTTTAATAGTGTCTCTTTGTCCATCCTTATATAAAGTGATTTCTTTGTTACACTGATAACTTTATCAAGTGGACCAATCTAGAATAATATTTAAAAAATATACATAGGTATTTTGTAAGTACAAGTTAAACAAATTGAGTTTAAGCAATATGAATAAAAACTATACTAAAGTATTATTTTTGAACTAGAATTGTAATTAAAATCTTTAAAGTTTAAAACCATTTTTAATAGGATGTAGGGACCATTGCAATTAATTTATATTTTAGAATATCATCAAAATAAATTGTCACACCCTCAATATCCCCAAAATAATTTTCATTCTGCTTCATAAATAACTCGGGTGTTACACTCAACCCAAACGCCAGTCTCAAAAATCTATAATTTCCAAATGGTGTGCTAAATGTACAATATTTAATTGACATATCGTCCAATTTTATGTGATAGTAACCATATTTTAAGTCAAGAACGCTATAATATTTTTTTCCTATTAACTTTGAAGTAATTTTTTCTAGTGTGGGCACTAAAAATTGGTCTCTAACTAAACTCTTATTCAATTCCTGTGGATCTAAATAAATTCTCAATGAAAAATCTGGCTTTTGTACTATCACTAGATTGTTCGCACACTCACTTGGCTCATCTGCTTGTGCAATTATTTCTTTTTCCACTAACTCATCTAATTTTAATTTCAGTTTATCTTAATTTTTATTGGCACTCTTCTTGCTACACTTGCCTTTGATGCCACTCCTTCTTTCATTGTCAATTTCCAAACATCCGGAAAACAACCTACACCTTCAAAGATATAACTATTATTTTCAATAAAGTAATTTATATCTGATTTATTTCTTCCCTTATCTATGACATTGACATTTTTCAATAATTTAAATTTTTCCAGCATAGGTAATCCTATTATAGATTTGCCATCATATGTTGTATCTATTACAACAAACTCCGTTTTTATATTTTGGTCACCTAATGTTAATATTGCTTTTACCTCACCAGTAGGTTTAATTTAAAAACCTCCGTATACTTCTAACACTATATTCGATTTTTTAATTAATTTCATTAAATTCAGTTTCTGACAATGTATTTACTTCAGGTAAATACATCAGCCCCTCTGTCTAGTTTTAAATTCATTTCTTTTCCATTTACTTTAAATACTTTACACCACTCATTTTGAATTGAACAAACTGTGTGAATATATTGAACTGAAATTATTCCTTTTTCTTTGACTTTGACTTTGATTTGAGTTGTTTCTTTTTCCCATGTCATCAGTTCCCCATTTTGATTTGACTCCTACTCCATGCACAACTTTGTCCACTTCCTTAGTCGAAGATAACGTTTTTCGGTTGCTTTCAGTTAGTTGAATTGATTGACAGTAGGCCACAACCTTCAAAAAATATTTGAATCTTACACGGTTTCTAGACCTTATATAAACGAGTTATGAACAAATATATTCTTATTGATCAACTACAAATGTTTGTTTATTATTCGTCAAATACGCGAAACTAAACACGTAAATTCAACGTTAAATATTCGTATATAGCGCACGTTAGACCCAACTTTAAACATAAAATAATTCTTATGGCATATGTTAAATATATGAATATTTGTTCACTGGGTATGCAATTTATTTTAATAGACACAAAAATGTTTGCAATTAATTATCATTATTAATTACAATTGAAACAATCACAAAGTCAAAAAATATATTATATAGATTTTACATTTATATATTACACATTCATACATGTGTATCAAACTTTGAATAGGTGCCTATATATATTAAATCATAAAATAAATAAATTATCTTATTTACATAGATATAAATAAATAATTCAAGTGAAATTTCAAAAAAAATTATAATGGGTCTCGAACTGTCACATATCTTACTCCATCTTGTGTTACATTCAATGTGTTTGGTATGTGAGATATTAATGAATCCTGGTAAATTAAACACATATTTGAGACTGGTATTTATATTTCAAAAGCATGCAAATTTTCATTAAAACCTATAGCATTTAATAAATTACACTCAAAAATTATTTTTTCAGACCCATACACATCTCTAACAGATGCAAATTGTGGGTTGTTATCATCCGAGTCCCTCGTCAAAATACTGTTCACTTTGTGCCGTTTTCCTTTCAGTTCAGCCCAACTTACACAAATCAACGATTATTCAGTATTAAGATTGAGTTTAGATTGTATTAAGTTATGTTTTAAGCAACTTAATATTTTATTAGGAACTATAACAAGGTATATTAATACATTCCGGCATCATAAAAAAATCATCATCAAAAAAAAAAACGGGACACAAGGCCATTATAACAAGGTAAATAAGCTATTAAAAACGTTTACTTACTTGATCCGCGTCCAAATGTGAAATGAAATATGTCCGACGTCCGTCGCCGATCATACAGCCTATCCGAAAAAATTCCGTTCGTATCGACAATAACGCGATTACGCGAAAGTTAGTGTATTTGTTCATATATTTTTTGTTGATGGCTATAACTGTAACATTTACGAGTAAACTAAAGTACCTATCTGCAATACATAACTGATACACCGTTGAATATTGTACGCGATCGACGCACTCGGGGTGCCTACCTAGGCGACTTCGATAAACGTACATCGAATACCACACGAGGCATCTACTTGCTAGACACTCCAACACGGTTATAAAATTTAAATTGTTCCAATTGTTCTGGAGTTTCATTCTGAAATGTAAAGCTGAGTTAATGAGAGAATCTCGTAAACGTAAGCTTGATAATGAATTACGTTATAGCGATGAGTTTATTCAGTTCAAAGACTACTGATTCTGAAAAATTTGAAGCGTTTTTACGTTTACGAGATTCGAATGCAACCAAAGCCGTTGAGTAATGCTAAAAAGTGTTAAAAATATCTCGGAGTCGACCAATTACGTAAGCGCGAATCCAACAAATTAAAAATGCGCAACGCTCGTTTAAAAAACAAGCTCGAAATCGTCATTCCGATAACCAAACCGTCATGAAATGTCTGTATTGACGAATTTCATTGATAATGAATTTGATTGTCGTTTTATAAAAAATAAATTCGGGATTTCCTGCGCTGTTTGCGATCGACTTTGGTCCGAGAACGATATGAAGCACGTTCCCTAGAAAGCCATTGATTTTTTGCGCGAAAAAACCCAGATTTGGATTCTTACAATATGAGCATGTGTACTAATTGTTATAAAACTCTGCTCAATACCAAAGTTCCCCATTTTGCTAAGTTTAACGGTATCATTATCCTCCATTTCCGTCTGATTTACCGCCTTTCGATCCTACCATTGAGCGATTAGTGTCAAAGCCTCTTCCATTTGTGCAAATTGTTCGACTGCATATCTTACATGATTCTGAAGGTACCGCCGGGCAAGTAATCCACATTCCAGTGGACGTTAACTCGATGGTTTTGAAACCATCTCGCCAACTGGATGACGATCGTGAGTTCAATGTTCACATTAAACGACATTTAATTCATAAATCGACCTACTTGAAGGGAAACGTGAAAAATTCGGTAGTAAAAAGGTGGCTCCGATTTCTCGTCACTCAACCATTGTATCTCGGAATACGTATCAACGAGTCTTAGTACCGCAAATATGATGATTCACCGTTCTTGAGGTAGAAAAGCTGATGCGTCTGGTGAACCTATGATCGAACCCATTTCTTAAAACCCGATGCACGTAACTTTGTCTCCTCGTATCTAATACCAAATTGACATCGACATTCTTATGTCAAATATATTCAGTAGAAATAAGACATGTACATGTACCGATGTATCTGCATGTAGAGTAGATACTCTTACTCGATTTTTTTTTCTTTTATTGCTTTTGCATGGGTAATACCCACAGTTTTTTGATACTACCTATTGGAATTTATTGAAGGTAAAGTATTCAAATGATATAATATATTAATGGGTACTGCTTAAAGATGGAAACATTAATAATATTATTAATATTTCATTGTATGATGTAGGTACTGATGGTACTAATCAGTGTCGTATGCTGGACACAGAGTGAATACTATTACTAAAGATGCTGCATTGCCATCTCTCCAACGTTTTTCACGTGGTTGGGAGTGAACAATAAACTCTTGTTACCGTGTCTCGCTTTCTTTTTCAAATTGTCGCTAGACACCAACTTTATTCGGTACTTGTTTATATGCATACATTTTTTACGTTTAATTGTTTTTGTTTTCTTGTATTGCTTTTGCACATTTAATATCCACAGTTTTTCTATACTGCCTATTGGAATTTATCGAAGGTAAGGTATTCAAATTATAATATATTTGTGGGTACTGTTTAAATATGGAAACATAATTAATGTTTCACTCCATGATGTAGGTACTGATGGTTGGGGTGCACACTGTGTTAATCTGGTAATATGTAGCAGAGCAAGAAAAGCGTTTGCACCTGCTCTAGTTAAACTTCGACCCTGTATTAGCTAGATATTTCATAGTTATGTTGAATGTTTTTTTAATATGTTGACATTAGTACCTATGTGATCATTATTATCAGGATTTCCTTTCATATATAATATTTTTAAATTTCCGACTAACATTTTTAATTTTGAAACAAATCAATACGTCCTCGAATATGTCATACCATCAAAAATATTAGGTAGGTTAGGTAGGTTACACACTTTATCATAGCTTTGGGTTTGCTTAATTTATAATTAATTTTACCACTGGTCATTGATACATACTATTTTTGTCTTTCTAGAAATAAATATGGCTTCTAAGAAATCTCCATTTATGGTTTTCTTAAATTGTCATAGAACTGACGAAATTAATAAAGGAAATAAAGCTCCTACTTTTAAAGAATTATGTACTAAATTAACACCCATATGGAAGGTAAGTAATCTCTAAACTAAATCTATAGTGTAAGTCAAGAGTGGTCAAGCTTTTTATACATAATCTATACACTGTTTAAAAAAAAAAAATCTTACATTTTTAATATACCCCTACCAATCCTATGGCAATAAAATCAAATTGCTTTAGTTATAAATAATAATTTTCTATTTAATTAAAGTTTAGCCACTCCTAGTATGGTATGCGTTTTTACTTTTATTAAAGTTAATTTCGACAATTATTGTTTTTTAGACATTGACTAATGATGAAAAAGAAAAGTACAAAGTTCTTGCAAATAAATATAATTCTACTCAAGTAAAGAGTCAGCCGTTAAAACAAATTAGTGATCTGCAGAATATTAGCTATGATTTTTAGCTAGGGTTTTAAATATCAGTTTTAAGTCTTATTATTATTTGAATTTATATTCAAGTAGTTAAATAAATCACATTGTAAATTTAAATGGTTATTAAATTGTTTTGAAACAAACCAATACGTCCTCGAATATGTCATACCATCAACAATATTATTCTCTTTAATTTTTGTATCGGGTGTTTTTTACCACTCAAAAACATAAAAAAAAGATTTTGCATTTTGTCTATGTTGCGCAAGGGTCGGACAATGAAAACAAACAGTGCTCTAATATCCTCTTAATTGTTAACATGAACAATTTTATTTTATAATCTTTTTAATATCTAAAATTGCTGTACTATTTTACCAAATAAAAATCAATCGTCTTACCTAATACCAGTAAATTTAAGTTTAACGATTTTTTATTGCTAACAAAAATAGGCGATGTAACACTAATCCTGGCCATAGGGTACAACTTTATTAGATACAATTCTAAAAACGCAAATATTTACGTATCTATAAAAAATGTTGGTAGTGTATAACCAGCTTAATGGATGTAGAGGGAATTCCAGTTGATACTTAATTTATTTTAATTTTAATTGATATTACGATTTACAATTTTAAATTAATTTAAATGTAATGTAATCATTTATAGAATAAAAACAAATTAATATATGATTAACTTAATGATATTGTTTTTTTTATTATAAGATATATACATATACGACATACCATATTGATTTTCGCTTAATTGAACTTCCCTAACTGAACTCAGGAGCATTTTCTACTTGTGTTTTAGTGTAGAAAGTAGAAACTATAAAATTACAAGAGTTAAATTATGGTACATTAAATAAGACGGTCTATATGTATATCCATTTAAAAGTAATTTTACTTAGGTACTTTACAAGACTGACAAATTATTAATTTTAAATATTGTTATGGTAGGGTCAATAATTATTTAACATTTTTTCAATAATAAAATATATTTTATTTATATATATATATATATATATATATAATAACATGTTTTAATATTCACTGTATTTGATGCATTTATTTTAATTAAATACTAGATTTTAAAAAAAAATTATACATAAAAATATGCAATTAAAATATAATTTTTTTACACAAAAAAAATAAAATTACATTATTATAAATTAATATTCATCTCTCTGCTTAAAATCTAAAATGGTGTTTCATAATTAATACAATTAATAAGCAGACCTGTAAAGAATACTTTGGAAAAGTACTTGAGTAAGTACTCAAATACATTTTTTTTTAAGTATTTAAGATACTACTCAAATACTTTAATTGTATAGTATTTCAAATACTACTCAAATACTTTGAAAAAGTATTTGGAATACTTTTCAAATACTTTTGGAATACTTTCCAAAAACTTTTGGTTTTTAAAGTGGGTTTCTAATTATTATTGTAATATAGACACATAGGTAGTAAATTTATAATCATTTTTATTTATTATTTATTAAATAAATGTTTATTACATTTTTTTTATTTTTACATGAAATTTACAATCTGTTCTTAACTAGAACAATAAGCAAATGTGCATAGGGTATTTGCGTATGATTTTTTTTTTTGAGGGAAGAAACCACCCATTGGTGATACTACCTATTTTGTGTTCTTAATTCATTCTAAAATTTGCTAAAATTATTTCGAATAAAAATAAAATGTTCGAAATAAAAAACCAAAGTATTCAATACCAAAAAGTATTCAATACAAATAAAAGTATTTAAAATACCATTCAAAATACTTCATGCTGAAAGTATTTAAAAAGTTATTCAATACTTAAAAAAGTATTTGAATACTTTTACTCAAATACTTTTACTCAAATACTTTACAGGACTGTTAATAAGATAGTAGAAAATATGATTACCTACCTATTACTATTATGTGAAAATCCAATATTATTTATTTATAGATCTTGAAATTATAACATATTAAAAAAAACTGGGTCACAGGTTTGTTTAACTCAACCTATACGCATTTTATTTAAACTTCACTCCTACACACATTTTTGAAGGTTTTCAGTTTTAAATTTTTATTTAATTTTTTACTATGGCAAATTTTAATTGAATGGATCACGACTATATATTATCAGGTACGAACAAAGTATTTTTTTTGTCTGAAGACAATTTCTTGTAGAAAGCTTTTTGTCTCTCACAATGCCCATCAAATTTTACCATTTTATATTTTTTTTTTCAATGGTTTTAATATAGTTCAAGAATATATAAATCAATTGGAATATATGGATGTTGATGTTCTGGAAGATGACAATGAACGTCCTCACTCCTATGTTACAATTCCCAGTGTTCACCTCACAGAACATATAATCAAGGACAATTTAGGATGCATTATGTACTTTAAAAGTAAAACAATTGAAAGAAAAATGTAAAGTTGAAATACTTAGGTAATGTGTGAAGAAATTTAAGTTTTATTTAATTGTATTGTTCACAGTTATGTGAGATGCAAGGAATATAAGAGATGAGGAATATGGATGTCCAGCAACAGGATCGATATTGGTAAATTTGAATGACAATGCATTTTTCATCAATAAGCGACATGATCATAGAGTAAGGAGAGATGACACACCCTTGAGGGAATTACGGAACATTCTTGTAGAACAGTGTGTAGCTCATAGTCCTACACCTTATTCAGCTAAAGCATTATACATGCAAGCAATTAAAATGTAACGTTTAATACAATAATTATTTTGATAAATTTCAACAGTAATTACTATTATTATTATAAATTAATTTTCACTTGTCCAGAAGGAGCATAGAATTGTACATACCTCCAATCCACAGATAGAGTGCGTCAAATAAGAAAATCCATATTCCCCCCAACTCCAAGGAATCTTTTACACCTCCATCGACTTTTACAAATTAATGAAAACCGACAATTTGCCCTCGCATTCCAGGCACAACCAAATCTGTAAAAGCTAATATTATTCAGTAAAAAAATTAAAATGTAAATGATTATTTCCATTTACAGATTCTATCAGGGGCCTTTGATGGTAAATGGAATGTTAGTTGGATTAGTCTTTTGTAACACGAGTTTTATTCAGGACGTAGCTGTTGAGTTACAAAACGTAAGTCAAGATTATTTTTTTTCTTATTTTTAAGTATTATTAGTAGTGTTGTGATGTTATAGATCACAGTAGCCGGATGTGATGGTACATTCAAGACTGTCAAAAAGACAATAGATAATGATTGCTACCAACTATTTACGTTTCAAATAGTGTACAAAAATGTTGCATGTTCTTTTCTATATTCAGCAATCATGAAACTTATATGAATATTTTTCTTCCGTTCTAAGTCTTAATTCTTGTTTTTTTTTTGTATTCTACATAGAGCTATCCTCTGGTATATGCGCTTTTAAATGGAAAGTCTGAAGGAATAAATACTGCATTATTTGCACGTATCAAAGATATGATACCCCTGCAATACCAAAATCTTATGGTTATTACAGAATATGATATTGGGCAAATCAATGCAATACATACTGTATTTAGAGAAATAACTCACCAGGGCTGCTATTTTTATTATTATCAGGTAAGAGTTTAATAAGAAGTATTAAAATATATATATAATTATTACTAATTCATTTAGGCGATTCTACGGTATGCCAGAAACAAGTCGATCGGTGTTTACAATTTATTAAAAATAAACCCTGTTGCCGCTCGTGTTTTCTGGATGGTTCTTAATATTTTACCTAGTATTAAACATTTAAAATAAATCATTATGGTGAATTCATTATTTAAATGTTTTACAGATACTTGCACTACCATACCTTCCGTCTGAAAGAATTGACAGAGTTCCTTCGGTGGTTGATGGTGTTAATGATATAATTGTATTCATAGTGAAGTATGAAGATGTTGCTTTGGCATACCACCGATTTATTTATGAATACATTATTCCTTTTTGGATTCATTCCATAACTCCTAAAAGATTTACGGTATATAATCACGATATTAGGAAAAAAAATTATTTAGAAAGTTACCATGCCGTACTCTTAAAAATCATAAGGCCTCATCCAAAAATATGGGAATTTATTGGTAAGTTTTCATTTAACTAGTTAATACCAGTTACTAATCAAAAGTCGGTCACATATTGTTTTTTATCTATAGACCAGTTGAGGCATTTAGAAAATACTTGCGAAGTGGAATTTAAACAAGCCTCAAATAATCTGAAGGCAAATTTCATAGTTGATATCTATTATAAGAAAATAAAATATTCTTAAATCTCGTTTTTTTTTTTTTGATTAATTTAATTTATACATAGATTCGGTTGGAACGATCCATGCATACGAGAGAGTGAGAGACCTAAATACCAGGACAATTAGAGAGTTCATTGATTTCATTGAAGACTATTCTGAAGACCGTACAATAACGTTTCTACGTAAAGCAGGCCATAGGATAGATGGATATATAACCCAGCAAATTGGTCCTTATCCAGGTAATTCACAATTTATTTTAATCGCAAAGATTCATCAATTTTTGAATATTTATATTTCATGTATTTTAGGAGAGCCAGACCTTCTTCTGCAAAATATATAATAATTTAATTATATTTTCATATGTGTATATATTATTAAATAAATCTGTAGCAAATGAGCTTTATGAAGAAGATGCATCAGTTATGTGCAATATTCAAAATTATTCTTAAGATTTGGCTAAAATGTGTTTTATTATTTATATTGTATTTGTACACTTCATTATGATGCAATATTAAACACAATTTAGGTATATTCCATTAACAACGTATAAGTGCTACAGCCAAGTTGAATACATGGAAACTGTATATAAAAGAGGTTAATGTTTAACAATATTGATTGATGAAATGTGTTTGTTTGAAATTTCAGAGATAATAGTTGTAAATGATTATTCCAATATTTTTATAGTATCTAAACAAATCCAAATTTTAGACTTTCATGAACATTTTGAAGCTTTTGAAATTGATGAAAAAAAAAACAGTAGTAGTAATAGTATCTATCTTAAATCGTGTTATTATATAATATTATACTAGCTCTCCGAAAAAATCACTAAAAAAACGGTTTATATCACTAATCATGGATGAAAAAGATCATATCAATTTGGCATGGAATATTCAAGCCTTATATTTCCTATTTGTGATGACACTGTTATATCGAGTTAATTTAAATACGTTCTATAATACGGCATACGAAGAGTTCTATATATTACGGTACGAAATCATTCAAAATCGATCAACGTCTGCAAGCTGCAAATTTAGTATTTTGTGAGTATTAGCTATTTTTCTATGTTCCACGTGTAAATACTAAATACTTTCTTAGAAAACTCCATTTTAAAGTTTTCTTTATTTTAAATTTATTGTTTTTTTAATGAGAAATTATACTCATAAAATTTATTTCGTAAGCTCAAACAATTCATTCAAATCTTTAGTACCTAATAGGTTTGTTGATTATATTAATTCCGAACTCGGTGTTATTTCATTTCAGTACCGTTTATCATACATAAATAAATAAATATATATTATAGTGGTATTTTAACTCATGTAAAGATGAGTATTAATAATAATATAGTTATAAATTAAAAATTAAATTGATAATATAGTATTCTTCATTTAATTTTGTTAACTTTAGGTATAACAATTATTTTTACTTTTTCAGTGAATGAATACTAACCTTGTTAAAATGGATGAATTGCGCCAAAATTTCAGAGAATTATCGGTGTACCTTACACTAAATGATCTCAAAATTTAAGAACCCGATTTACATCCTAATATTATTAAAGGACCTTATCGAAACGTTGAGCATTATTTGGATGTACACTTCAAACTTTTAAGAGAAGACTTTATCGCTCCACTCCGAAATGGAATACAGTCTTATAAAGAACCAATACATTAAGTATGAGCACAAAGTTACGTTTAATAATATACATGTATATAATGATGTAGCTTTTGTTAAAGGACAATTTGTCCGCGATAATTATGGTTATCTGATAAATTTCAACAAACAAAATCTATCTAACTTAATCTTCCAGAACCAAATCCTTTACCAAACACAAACAACAATCCACACCATTCGTTTTTATTGGGGATGAAGCTTTCGCCCTACATACAAATTTATTAAGGCCATACCCAGGACGTAACCTAACATCAGTTAGGTTGATATTCGACGTGTATTTAATTATCGATTGATTAGAGCAAGGTGCACAGTCGAGTGTGCTTTCGGAGTACTTGAAAATAAATGGCGTGTGTTGCATACTCCCAAACAAGTGGAACCTGAATTCACTGACGTTATCATTAAAACATGTTGTATATTGCATAATTTTGTGCGTCAAAGAGATGGAATTAATTTTGAAGAAAATGGAACCCATAGCCTAGAACATAGGTTCAAAACCTATGGTCCACGGACCACTGATGGTCCGCGAGACATTGTGAGGTGGTCCGCGAGCCATACTTACAAAATTTAAAAATATTTTTTAAAATAAATTTATTTATAAATTTATATTACATAGTGAAACCCATGTTATTATTTCAACCGATAATTTAATCTTTTTTTTTACATTGTTACATTAAGATTAGATTCTATCGGCACAATTTAACAGATTATGTTCAAAGTTGAGTATAATATTGTTGGTTTTTGTTGTTAGTTTCACCATATCCGTATTTCGAAGTCGACGTTTGTGCTCTTTTTAATTGTTCATGTGTTAAATTGTCGAAATATGGCTCTGAAAAGAAAGTATGACGATGGATACATAAAATTTGGATTTATCGCAATCGAAACTAAACGTGAAATTTTACCAGTGTGTAATTATTAAAAATTATACGTAAAAATGTTGGGAAACACTGGCCTAGAAGATAGATGATAAAGATGCTCGTGGAACAGGAATTCGTTCAGAAGGCATTGAAGTGAGGGATTTTTTTGGCAGACTATCTTATGGGCCCCGGTGCCGTAGATTTTCAAAATAAAGTCTTATAAACTGCTTATCAAAAAATATCCTTATTACTTTATTGTTTTATTATTTGTACATTAATATTTAATAAATTAAGAATTGTAATAGGTTTAGTTGTGTAAATAAAAGAAATTAAAAATAATTACTAATAATATATTATAATACACTCAAAGAAGTACGATTGGTAATGTTGACAATACACAATAATTGTCATTGCTTAACAATATAAAGTTTTTCACCATGAAAATGTTTTGTTTATTCTATAAGGTAAATGTTGGGGATAATAATATTGTTTTATTGATTTGAACATCATTGATATGGTGTATTGTTATTTATAATATTTCGAAAAATAACTGTTATTTTATTGACAATACAATTTGTAAACTTGATAATTTAGTACCGCTGATTCTACAAATATATTATCAATGTGATAAAATTATTTATAAGTATAAACATGAGCACCGTGTCGTTGGAGGAACAGGATTAGAGACGCGAATCATGAGCGGCTCGAGGGAGGTGCAATAATGCAATAATTCTACAATAATCTTATCAGTAGGACAAAAATATTCTCAATGTGATAATTTACTACACGGCAACCGGATATACGTATATTTTGTTTTTTGTTGTTCTCCGTTCTCCGTGCAGACGTGAACTCATCTTTTCTGGCTTTCTGCAGATTTTATAGTGTTACAGTGTGTATTACTTATACTAATACTACAAGTATTACTTGCAAGTGTTTTCCAGTGTATTAGCACAGTCAGGTAAGCAATAAAATGATTTGTTTTATTTGTAAAGCAGTTGTCAATAATTTGCATGCTTTGATGGCTCACTTTAAAATAATTCATCTCTTAAAACCGGATAGCACCTATACTTGTTGTGAAGCATTCTGCTCTCAATCATTTAACTGTCTGTCTTCTTTCAAAAGACATATGCTAAAAAAACATGTTACTCAAAATTCTAATAATACAATATTACCACCTAATGAACAGCAAAATAATATACTTAACAATAAAATTTCAAATGAAAATAAAAATAATTATTCTAATGTGAATAATGACAATCAATATGTTGATAATATAGTTATTAGTACGTTTGATTTTGAAAATGCAGTTGAACTCTTATATCAGTCCACCGTTAAATTTGTTTTAAGTTTACATAATAGTAATAACTTTAATATTAGTGATGTAACGTTCATTCAATCTAAAATGAAAGAAAATGTTTTGAAACCCATGGCTTCAGTTTTTAAAAAAAATAGTTGAAAAAGAGATTAATGAACCTTTACAACTTTCTAAAATTTTGAAATTTAAAACAGTTATATTGGACCCTTTTATTTACTGTAGTACAGAACACCGCTTAAATAATTGGTTAAGACAGAGACATTTTCCTGTCACCTCTGCATCAGTTTACTATAAATAATGAAATTGTGCCTATGGATCAAGCTGGTAATATCACATATTATGATGAAAAATAACTATACTCTGTCACACGAGAGATCATACCTGTTCTGCGCATATAGAATTAATCTCGTCGTCCGCGGTTGTCGGCCTGAGCCGTCGTATCCCCTCCATGTCGACCGACGACGGACGACGAAATCGAGCGGCGGCGTTACCGACGCGCTGCCGACGTCTGCCGTCGGCAGCGCCGTTTGGTGGGGGATGAGCGGAACCGACGAGTTTTCGATTTCTCGCGGCATGATCTCTCGTTGGACAGAGTATAAAGGTGTTTCGCTACCATTAAAACAACAATTCAAATGGTATTTTGAACATGAAAATAATTTGAAATTGCACTATGATGAACTGTTAAAATATGAGCAAAGTGATATTGAGTTAATTTCAAATTTTGTGCAAGGTAAATTATGGAAAGAAAAAATAACATTAGGTATATGAGGGTAAAATAGTATTTCCATACTTCTTATATGTGGATGAATTTGAAGTGAATAACCCCCTAGGCTCACATGCATATGTTCAATCAATTGCTGCTGTATATTATAACTTTCCGCTTGCTACAAATAATCCTAAGCTCTCAAGTATTTTTACTAATAAAATCTATTGATATTAAAGAGTTTGGAAATGATAAATGTTTTAAAATTTTAATAAATGAATTAAATGAACTTGAAAACATTGGATTGAACACATCTACTGAACATGGCGATTTTCGTGTACATTTCCTACTTGGCCTGGTGTTAGGTGACAATTTAGGATTAAATACCTAGTTTACTAGAATTCAGTAAATAGTTTTCTGCAAACTATTATTGTAGATTTTGTAAAATCCATAAATCTGTAGCAAATGAGCTTTATGAAGAAGATGCATCAGTTATGTGCAATATTCAAAATTATTCTTAAGATTTGGCTAAAATGTGTTTTATTATTTATATTGTATTTGTACACTTCATTATGATGCAATATTAAACACAATTTAGGTATATTCCATTAACAACGTATAAGTGCTACAGCCAAGTTGAATACATGGAAACTGTATATAAAAGAGGTTAATGTTTAACAAAATTGATTGATGAAATGTGTTTGTTTGAAATTTCAGAGATAATAGTTGTAAATGATTATTCCAATATTTTTATAGTATCTAAACAAATCCAAATTTTAGACTTTCATGAACATTTTGAAGCTTTTGAAATTGATGAAAAAAACAGTAGTCAATGATTGTAAAATAAACAATATCAATGAATTTAGTGGTCCACCTATAAACATCATAAAAACTGCAACCGGAAACTTGATAATTCGCTTAAAGGAATTTTTTTCCTAATCTATGATAATTTTTTAACTATATTTTTGTACATACTAATTTTAAAGCTTATAAACATAATTTGTTTATAATCATCATAAAAACTGCATCAAGAAAATTGATGATTCGTTCAAAGGAATTTTATCTTAATCTATAGTAATTTTTTAATTAACTATATTTTTGTACATATTAGTTTTAATGTTTATTATTGATTATATTATTTTAACTTTAATTACACAGGTGCTTGTCGTTGACGCTTCTTTTAGTGCTTAATGTATAGCATTTTAGATTTAAGCTATGGCAGACCAAACCAACGAGGTTATGGAAGATAATAGTGCTTATAATATTCTAACACCTGATGATAAAATTTAAAATAACATTGTAATTGAAGTTTTAATTTATAATATTTTTTTTATTTTTATTTAAAATATAATTACAATCTATACAACAATTTAGTACAATAAGTAATTTAGATATAGTATTACATATCGAGAATAACAGATGGGGGAGGGCACTCAGTAGTGCCACCCGACAGATTAAATTAGAAGGTCTCTAGGCCAGGAGCGTTTTAAACGTCTCTGGGGGTTATCAGGGATTGTTAGAGAAGATATGCGTTTTATTAATGGATTGTAATGTTCGATTAACTTGGAATGAAAGGAGACGTAGTGAGACTTTGTTAATTGAGAGAGCGATGGAATATTTAGATCTTTGTGGAGAAATCTATTTTAAATGTGTATGATCGTTTCATTAACAACGAAATTAGCTTGATTGATTATTTAAAAACATTAGGATGTAAGTTTATTTCAATTTAATTATATATCGAATTATTTTGTATTACGATTTTTAATTAATAGTAAATTATTTTTTTAATTACCTAATAACAATAAAATATGTTCAATTTTTAACTGTCAATCAAATGTGTGCGGTTTTGAAATATCGATCTTCCAAATTTCACTTTTTAACAATAGAATAAATGTGTGCGGTATTGAACGACGTAAAATGTGTGGTTATGAACGGTAAGTGTGCGGTTTTGATGACCGCCGAAGCCCTCGCTCGACCAAAACGACGGCTGGCGATAACACAGAACGCAGAAAACATCAACCCAATCACAGAACGCATAGCCATCGCATGGGGGGGGGGGGTCAGGCACTGTTCGGCGGCTCAGTCTGCATGGGTGACGCTGTTCAATCTTAACCTGAACTGAGTAAACTGGCGTAGCCTGGGTGGGGCACAGGGGCCATGCCCCCCAATTGGCCGTATCATATAGTGTTTAAAAAATAATCGTAAATAATTAATTTTGGCTATGTACCGGTTTTGAGTATAAATTTCAAAAAAAAAATGCATGTTTATTATTTATCAAAACACCGTAGATTGATAAGCGAGTCACTTGCACTACCGGACAACTTATTTACAGATTGGTTAAGTTATACTAAGGTTCTACGTATAATGGGTATGCTATGCCACCATTTTGCGACTCATTTATCAATGATTAAATGATAAAATAAAGGGAAAGAAATTCATATTAACATAAGATTATTAATGGTGGTATAAAATGGTCCTAGTTATAAATGGTAATGCTGGTGTTAGTGACGTGATGTTGATATGTGTCGTTGAAAAGAATAAAGATTATAATTAATATTCTATAACATTACAAACTTTACAAGCCCCATCCGCGGTAGAAGTTGATAACAGCAAAATAGAGAGATTGCAAAGTACAAAGGTAACAATGGATGTTTGATTCATATTTCGTTTAACGTTAAGGCCGTTCTGGTACGAAAATTCGGCCTTAAAAACATGGTTTCGTACTTCCCATTTTCCTCAGCTCTCGTTAGTCGTAGAAACATGATTTTTTCACCAAAATAAACGTGAGAAGTTTATCTAGGTTTTGTTGTTCCAGATTTTCGAATTTTTTTTTTAAACCGATTATATTTGCATTTGAAATTTTCAAAATTTTCAAAATTTTTAAAAAATCATATAAAATAGACAAAAAAAGATATCTAAAATCTGGAACGACAAACCTAGATAAACTTCTCACGTTTATTTTGGTGAAAGAATCATGTTTCTACGATTAATGAGAGCTGAGGAAAATGGGAAGTATGAAACCATGTTTTCGGTAAGAAAAACACGATTTTACAGCCGTCATGTGCTACTCTACTGACACTAGCGGCAGCGTTCAAAAATAGTGTTAATACCACTACCCGACTGTAGCCATACCGCACCACAGTAGGGATGGGAAGACCCGGTCATTTTCGTGATTCGGATCATTTGAATCAGTTCACTAAAAAGATTCGGTTAAAAGATTCGTTCGTGTTGATTCGAATCTTGAAAAACCCCACTAGATCATTTACAGACGTGTAGCTCATGAGTTCTTTGAAGTGAATTGAACGAGTCGAATCAGCTATCAGTGTTTGATTCGGTGACTCTTGACTCAGTATAACCAACATTTCAAATTTAATTCACAAACGAAAAAATCACTAATCAGCAGTATACTACACAGTAGACGTGTCCCACTGTCTCGTACATACACAATGGTTATGGTACATAGGCGTGCGCAGAGTGCAGACCTGCATTTCGGGGGGTTCCTACAATATTTTTGGGCCCTTTTCTTAACTTGGGCCCTCTCCTAACAAGACATGTACATAATACATATTTTAGTAAATTATATTGAACAAAATAATATTACTTACTTAGTTACATGTTTTATTTAACATTCTAATACAACAGTTATAGATTTATAATAATATGCGCCTATTACTTAAATTATTAAACTCATTAATAAGTAAAAACTAAAACTACTTCAACATTAGAGGCCATTTCTTGTTCCGTAAAAATTAAAATTAATGATTCGAAACGGCCTCTGGCCATGATACTTCATTACTTCATTTACTATTCACAATATTTAATTTCAAACAGTGGCGTGGCGAAGTGAAATATTTTATCGGGCAATTCATTTTTTGATTGACCTACCACCCAGTGGCTTATCCAGGGGGGATAATATATCATATTAAAATGTAGTTAGTTTTGTACTACAATATTTCTCACTAAATCCAGAACTCACTCACCCACGACCCACCCACCCATTAAAATTATCGGGCACCTGCCCTTCAAAATCGCGGTCAACACGCCACTGATTTCAAATATACCTGTTCATATGAACAACTTGTATCGGGTACAATGCTAAACATCAAATAAACATTAAATATTTTAGGGCCCCAATTAAATGTCAGGGGGTGCCCAGGCACACCCGGAACACCCCGTGCGCACGCCTATGTTATAGTAGTATGGTACAAAGCAAAGTAATAATATAAATATGATATCATTACATAAATATCAGTATCATTACCAAAAATATTTATTACAGTTATCGTTATTATCAGAAGTAGGTACCAAAATTATTGAACGACAAACGTTAAAATCAAATCAACACAGTAAAAAATGTTATTACGAAAATACGAAAACGGCAGCTAGGCCGCGATTGCGGCCGGGCCCCAGGGCTTTATTTCTGTAATACACTTAAATACTAATAGAAAATAGTTGACATAATTACTAAATATATTTGTTGTTTTATTAATTATTAGTTTATAATTTAATTGTAACAAACTTACAACTACTTACAATATTATTGATTTTATCAATTAAAAAATGTTATTATAAAATTACTTTTGTTTATAATTTCTTTAATTATATATTTATATAGTTACCCATTTAACATATGATAACTTTTAATTTTTTTATATCAAGATATAAATAATTATAAGGTTACTATACAATTGGTATAGACTAACTAGATCTGGTTAATCAAAAAAAATGATAAAAATTAAGTCAACACACATTTGTTTGTATACATAATATAATATGATATTATAAATTATAAAAAAATAATCTCTTTATCTAAGAGATTTACATAAAAATGGTATATCAGTACAATTATAGAAAAAATGATAATGGGTAATAATGGAGCATAAATATTTTTAGATAGATACTGTATATTTTGTCTATATTTAAAACATCTACAATCCGTGTTTTTATTTGACAAAATATTCATTAAGCGAATCTTTTGATTTATTTATTCTTGTGACAATTTCATATTTATTCCTGCAAAAGTAAATAAAAAAATTAAAAATGAATCGTAAAAGAAGTAGTGTTTGGAATCATTTTAGTATAAAATCAAATACGATAGCTAAATGTGGTTATTGTCCCCAAGAAGTTAGCTATAGTGGAGGATCTACAGGAAATTTAATAAGGCACCTGAAGACCAAACATATTGGTGTACATTTAAATAGACAGTTGAGGGAGCAAAGAGACAACTTTGTACTAGCTCAAGAAAATGAAGATGATCCTATTGCTGTCACTCCGTCAAATGCCGAGAACGCTAAGAACATTGACGATGTACCTTCTTCGAGTAACGTTAAAAATCAACCAACTCTTTTAAATTATATTTCCTCGGTGGCCACTCAAAGAACAGCTACAGTGAGTTCTGCTTCAAGTATGCCAGTTGTAAGTACAGTCACATCATTATCAAGTCAAACATCTATGTCAAGTTACATAATAGCAAGTAAGCCAATTTCCATTTCTAAATCTAAAGCTATCGACCAACAAATTACTCGTTTCATTGTTAAGCATTTCCATCCTTTTTCTCTTGTTGAACAAGTCGAGTTTCGAAAGTTAATAAAAATGCTTGTGCCAAATTATACAGTTCCAACAAGAAAAACTGTTGCAAATAGCTTGTTGATGCAAATGTATGAAAGTGTGTATCAAAAAGTGAAATTAGATGTACAAAATGTTTCAGCTGTGAGTATCACAACAGACGCCTGGACATCTACTAACAATCAAAGTTTCATGTCAGTTACAGTACACTTTATAAATTCAGATACACAATTATGTTCTCGTTTATTAGGTTGTTTTTCTTTTACCGAGAGACATACTTCTGACGAGTTGAGTAAATTTCTCTTGAGCGTGGTGAATGATTGGGGGTTGGAAAATATGGTAGCTGCTGCTGTTACAGATAATGCAGCAAATATCAAGTCAGCAATTAAAAATAATGGTTGGAGACATATCTCTTGTTTTGCCCATGTCTTGAATATTGCTGTACAAAAAGGTTTAGAATCAGTTCATCCTATAATAGCAAAGGTCAAAGGTATTGTTGAATATTTTAAACGAAGTACTTTAGCTCAAAAATCTTCAACAACAAATGGGATGCGAACAACTTAAATTAATTCAGGATTGTAAGACCAGGTGGAATTCCACGTTTCACATGATCCAAAGGATTCTCAAGGTGAAAGATTCTGTACTTGCAACTTTGGCTGTAACAAATAATGAACTGAACAACATTACCAGCCAAGAATGGCAATTGCTTTCTCAGTGCTGCAACGTTCTATCCATTTTCAATGATGTCACCGAAGAAGTGAGTGCTGAAAAAATAGTAACCATTTCAAAGGTAGTTTTATATTATGGATTTTTGGATGAACATTTAACATCAAACATTTATAAAAACGATACATTGCACGAAGTTGAAAAAATGGCAACCGAGATACAAAATGTTCTACGTGCTTACTTTGGAAATCTTGAAGATAAAGATGTTGTAGCCCAATCCATTATTCTTGATCCTCGCTTCAAAAAACAAGGGTTTTCTTCGGACAGCAAATTTTTAGTGGCCAAAACTGTGCTTAGTAGGAAACTTCAAAGCATTCGAATTGGAACTGAAAACACTGCAGCTGGCCCAAGTACTGCAAATCCACAAACGGCACAAACAGCAACAACTTCATTATTATGGAAAACATTTGATAATAAAGTAAATTCATTGATTGGTCAAAATAATCCAACTGTTGCAGGAATAGTAGAATTGGATAAATATTTAGCTGAGACGCTAATACCACGCAGCATGGACCCATTGCAGTGGTGGTCAGAGCGTAAACACATTTATCCACGATTATTTGAAGTTGTAAAGAGGAGATTATGTATACCAGCAACATCTGTACCGAGTGAGAGAGTCTTTTCTAAAGCAGGTCAGGTGTTAACTGACTTTAGAAGTCGTTTGACAACTGACAAGGTTGAAAAAATTGTATTTGTTCAATGTAATCTAAAGTAAAGTAAACAAGTTGTTATTTGTATTTAAGATTTATAATATTATATTATAGGTACCTACTATTATACATTTATTATTATCATACTCATTATTATTATTTATTATTATTATCCTATTATACAATAGTTGTTTATATTAATTAATATTTTATTAATTATGTTCAGTTTTCAGTAGGTAATAAGTATTTATACTACACTACTAATGCTATTTTTTTTCTTATTAATATTATGACTTGTTTAAATAATTAAATATGATATGATGTATCATGTTTAAATATACCTATACAAAATACATACCAATGTGTCAATTTTTGATTTCCCTTTATTGAGATTCGGATCTTGAGAGACCATAAAAAATAATGTAAATAATGTAAATTTTTAAAAGGTACTGTTACTGTATTAATGTAATAATAAGTAATAACTATAAACTATTTTACAAAATTATTTTGTAAAAATGCAAATTAAATTAAATAGTGGATTCTAAAATTCTAAATAATAATAAATATTAAATAATAAATAATAAATACTGATTAAGTGATAAACTGTGATTACTGATTAGTGATTACTGAATACCTACTGATGTCTGATATCGTCGTACGACCATAGAACACTGAACAATACGACGTACGTCTATCGCCCTTGGTGTATAATATTATTGTCAATTGTGTTCACTGATCAGTGCTCGCCTGGTTGATGGTTACTGTGTACTGTGAAGTATGTACAATGTAAACACTGTAAATTGTGACGAGTGTGACAGACCGAAACTATACTGTAACGAACCAGTATATAGGGTCTACACTACAACTACGGTACCGGGTATAGGGTCAGTTAATCAGTTCACAGTTGAGTCAACTGATCAGAAGAGCCAATTAAACTATTGAACGAATCAATTTTTACATCGGATCTGAATCAGTTCGGATCTTTGTCGCGATTCGTTCAAAGTGAACGGGTCGTTCGCGAACGACACATCCCTACTGGATAGGTCCGCTCGAGCCGCGTTGGCCACCGCGCGCGGACGTAGCGCTGGTGCTTCGGCAGCGAAGTCGCCGGCGGCGCGGGAACCTTGCCTGCTAGATTGCTCGGTCCGTGGGGGGCGCACGATGCACCGAGCCCTTCGGGAGGGTGCGGTGGTTCTTAATCAGGCCGACTCGAAATCGACACCGGCCCGAACGCGCACTTTTTAACGTAAAGGCTGAGACTGCGTAATACAGTAGCCGAAAACACACGGTAGATGGAAAAACGCGATTTCTCCGCTAAAACTGGGCCGATTTGCGCGCGGTTTGAATTGGTCGACGCGAGACGACGTAACGCGTCGATTGAAACACACTGCGTAAAAAACGGGTAGGTATTTCGCGAGAAAAACTGAAATTGCTCGGGAGAGACGTCCGTACTCTACGACAGCCACCGCTGAACTACCCTAACCTAACCTCACTTAAAAACATGTGAAGGAAATACTCTCATGCGAGCCATCGAGGATTATTAACTAATATGTTGTACAAACTTGGATAAGTGTTTCAAATTATGAACACTAAATATCTACATTAGTTAATATTAGAGAAACAAAGCGTGATAGAGTGGTCATATCATACAAAGCTGAATTTTAATTTTACATGACATGCCCCTAAAAATTGAAAACCCAGGAAAAAGTATTTTAGCAAGGTGGGCTAACGCTGATCACAAACACATAATTTCAATGTTATAATATTAAATGCATAAGCAATAAGAAAAAAACAAAAAATTGAAAATGTGCTATATGAGAAAGTTGAAGCGTGTTGCACGTGTTTTACACTGACAATTTTGTTAAGTCAGTAATTAAGCTAAATAACTAATAAGCAGACAGCATTGGCAATTATCTTTAATGTAATAATATATTACTATATTAGCCATTAACTAATTTAATAAAATGAATCTTACCTTCAAATACAGGAATGTATTGTTGTAAATTCCATGCTGTCAAAAAATCTTTGACATCCTGATGAGCCATTATTCGAATAGTAGGTATAACCTTTTAAACACGATACAGTAAACGCACTTAATACAAAAAGTAAATAATAAACTTACTAATAATTAATTAAATTATTAAATAGTAAATTATTTTCTTTGTATATGATAAAAATGCGAAAATGCGAATATTGCGAAATACCGAAATTGCGAAATGAGAAATGACTGTTGTCGTCTGTTGACACACCAATACACACACACTGTACGGTTAGTGGTTACTGGGTTATTCCGTAGTTCTAACAAAACATTACTCTAATATCTGTTATGTTTATAAAACTTTTTGTAATCATCGCTTATCATAATCGTAAAATCAACCAAAATACCAGTGACGCGTACTAAATATATAGTTGTTTTCTCTTTATATTTGTTGCCCTAGCTATATGCTTTGTTGTAAACACATAATATACTTTGGTTATAAATACCAATTTCCAATTGGTAATTTTGACAGCGTATTTAATTATACACACAGGTATGATTTATTAGAGACACCAAATATTCTGGTAAAAGTATTTAATTGTAGTATGCACTATCCAAGTTGTATCAGTTACAAAACAACTTGTACTTGTAACTAAAGTGCGATTAACAAAAATAGATTTGAATATATCATAGATTACATAGTTATGCCTAGTGTACAGTTTGATCTATTTTGCTATATTCTGGTTATGCCTACAATTTCTCATCTAACTGAACACTTCTGTTAATTATTTTATTCATATTTCTGTGAACGCACTTTGAGGGGTCATTTCACATTGTGTTGCAACAACAATCAGATGGTGATTCCTGAAGGACCCCGTCGGTTGCAACAAGCACCTGAATTGCTACAGAGTTTGTTGGTAGACGACTCACGGATAGCAACCCAGTTCCGTAGAAACATAAGACGGTACAACAACACTCTTGCGTTTGCCGCCTTCTCCACTGACCTCAATCAGAGAAGATTGCCTGGTCGCGGACCGAGAGTGTTCACTGTACACGGGCAGGTGTATCGAAGGATCACCAACGACGTCGTCAGAAACGACGACAGACCCCCAAGTTACTGTGAGCTCTATTTCATTGAATCTGGGGAAGCAAACCGGGTTCGCATGAACCAGAACCACCAGGGTGAGCTGAACGAGACTGTGCTTACAGACTTGGACACGATGCTGAGGCAAACCAATCCATTTGCCATGGCGTTCAGCAACATGAGAGCAGTGTGGCTGGAGGAACAGAGAATTGCCAACGCCGATCCTCTGGTGGAACCCAGGAGAGTCACCATGCACTTGGTGGCTGACCCAAACAGTGACCCAAGGCGGTACAATCTACCGCCAAATCAAGTCAACGAAGTTTCGGTCGTGTTTGCTGGAAACAATGGCCAACCGCCGAGAAACCTCGACCTGGTGGTGTTCGACTCGAATCCAGTGAACCCACAACACAGGATGCAAAACTTATCATACGGCTCCCAGCACGCAGATCCAATGCTATACCCCCTGTTGTTCCCACACGGTGAACTGGGTTGGCATTTCGAACTGCGACAAGATGATGGTGGCCGGCAAAATGCTGTGCGCACACGCAACACTATCAGAGAATTTGTGTGTTACCGTCTGGCCATTCGTTACGAAGGAACTAACGACCACAGGCATCAAAAATTCAGTCTGGTACACCGTGCTGGTTATCTGTTTCAACAGTACGTCTGTGAACAATACGTACGAATGGAAACAAACAACATACGGTTCATTGAACGCAATCAGGGAGCCCTGTTTGCCGAAGCGTATCAGGGCCTGGTGGATCACATCAACCAGCAGTTGCACATCGAAGAACCTGCCCCGGTTGGACGCAGAATGATTTTGCCGTCGACCTTCACTGGAGGTCCGCGTTACATGAAACAGAGCTACCAGGATGCAATGACCATAGTGCGCAAGTACGGCAAACCCGACCTGTTCATTACCTTCACTTGCAATCCTGGGTGGCCTGAGATCGCCAGCAACAAAGGAAATCATACAGTTGCAGGTGACAGACCCGAACTGGAGGCAAGAGTGTTTCACGCCAAACTCAAGCAGCTCATGTCAGACATAACTGAGAACAGAGTGTTTGGTAACGTAGACGCATATGTTTACACTGTTGAGTTTCAAAAACGCGGTCTGCCACACGCACACATACTCATCATCCTTAGCGATGGCAACAAGCTGCTCACAGCCGAGGATGTAGACGATGTCGTGTGCGCTGAACTGCCAGACCCAGCAGACGAGAACAATCAGAGACTGTTCACAGCTGTGACGAGTCACATGATACACGGACCATGTGGGCAACTGAACCGCGACAGTCCGTGTATGGCTGAAGGGATATGTCTAAAGAAGTATCCAAAGGCATATAGTGCAGAGACAGTTTACGTTTCTGACGGCGGGTACCCAACGTACCGTCGACGAGACAACGGGATCGAGGCCCTCGTGAGGGGACACCAGGTCAGCAACGAGTTTGTAGTTGCCTACAACCCGTACCTGCTGGCCAAGTACGATGCACACATCAACGTAGAGGTGTGTTCTACTGTGAAGAGCGTAAAGTATTTATACAAATACGTCTTCAAAGGCCACGACATGGCTACAGTAGAAGTCCAAGACAGAAATGAAATTGAAAAGTAAGCATCTGTTAATTTATTTCTTCATATACTATAACTGTTTTAACTCATAAGTAATTCGACTAAATAAAATAAAAAAGTTATTTTAAAAATGTGGCATACTTGGACAACGAAACAAAAGTTCTTTATTAACTTTGATGTATAACTCCTTAAATATTGTTACTATGATTTAAAAAAAAAACACTTATACTCAACTTATATTTTTAAATATTTATTTCTTTGTTGTTTTTATATGCAAATTAACAATATACTATAAAATAATGGTTACTTTTCGATTACTATGTTTTTGATATTAATGTTACATAATTAATTCATACAGTAGTACACTGACCTTAAAAAATTATTTTATTTAATTTTTAAATTTTATTATTTTTATAAGTTGACATTGTAAATTTTTTACATAATATAATTATCTATATGGATGTAATATAAATAACTATATTTAATTGACATCCACAGCTATTGAGCAACGCACCTAAGTTAGACATAGGCTCGATTATGTGGTTAAATAGTAAATATATAACATACTATGTAGTATTTACTTGATTATGACAGTTTTTAGGTGAGTCGTTTATATAAATTTAGTGTAGCATACAAATACTGCTACAGATTCTAAATAATACAATATTAATAAACAAAATAGAACTTTATGTACCTATTTAATGAAAGTCTGAAAATTAAATTGTATAATGTTATGTGACAATATACTATTTGATATAACTTATATAGGTAGAGTATTATATGGAATAAACTATTTATTTTAAATAATAAATTAGGTAACACTTGATTTTGTTATCTCCAAATATATTGTTTAACATGGGCTGGATTATATGGGATAGTCCTATAATATATACTTGAATAGACAATAGTAATATAACAAACCTACAAGTATACTCTATGTAGTACTAAATATATTACAGTTTTTAGGTGAGTCGATTGTTTGAGGTAATGTAAATTAATTAATTAATTAATTAATGTAATTAATTAATGTAATTATAAATTTTATGTATGAAGCAAAACTGCTGCAGATACTATATAATACAATGATTTATTATAAACTAATAGATCTTCATGTATTTAATTAAATTCTGGCAGTTAAATTTTATAATGATATGGCTATACTATTTGATATTACTTATGTAACTAGGTTTATGGAGGATATTACAATATATAATTATTGATCGATATGACTACTATAGGTAGGTTTATTCATGAGCATAAAAATTAAATAATTTAATTAATAGACAATTGATAAATAACTATATATAATTGACATCCACAGCTATTTATCAACACATCTGAGTTAGACAAGGGCTCGATTATGTGGTTAGATAGTAAATATATAACATACTATGTAGTAGGTACTTGATATATTACAGTTTATATAAATTTAGTGTAGCATACAAATACTGCTACAGATTCTAAATAATACAATATTAATAAACAAAATAGAACTTTATGTACCTATTTAATTAAAGTCTGAAAATTAAATTGTATAATGATATGACTATATACTATTTAATAAAACTTATATATATAGAGTATTATATAAAATAAACTAACTAATAGATCTAATAGAACTAATCAAATTCTGGCAGTTAAATTGTATAATATAAATTTTATTTTTGTTATTTATTAAAATGTATTATTATTATTATTATCACTACTCATAACATTATTGTGTATTAATCGAACGAATTTTGTTTGTTTCAGTTACATCAATGCTCGGTACGTCAGTCCGCCGGAAGCGGTTTGGCGACTGTTTTCGTACGAGTTGCATAAGCCGAGTCACAGGGTGATCAGGCTTCCAGTCCATCTGGAAGACTACCACACGGTGTACTTCGCTCCGGGACAAGAACTGGAGCGTGTGCAAAACGCAGCGCTGGCCCGAACAAGACTCACGGCGTTCTTCTCGCTCAACGAGACGGACCCCGAGGCCAGACAGTATCTCTACCATGAGATACCGATGCATTACACCTGGGTGGAAAGAGACAGGAGGTGGAATCGGCGCCAAAGGGTAATGGCCAACGAGACGTTGTCTCGGATGTACGCGGTCAACCCCCTAGATCGAGAGCGATTCCTCTTGCGACTGCTGCTGCTGCACAGGAGAGGTCCTCAGTCGTTCAGAGACATGAGGACCGTCGACGGGGTCGTGTATCCGACCTACGCGGCGGCGGCGGTGGCGCTTGGACTCCTGGAGGATGACCAAGCCCTGCTGGCGTGCATGACAGAGTCCGCGGCCGTGGACACTCCCGCACAGCTGCGTTACCTACTGGTGACGATCCTGCTGTACTGCGAGGCCGCGGATCCGCTGGCGTTATACATGGCAAGCGAGGAAGACCTGAGGCAAGACTTCTTCCACAGACTGAGAGACGAGGACCGCGCGAGAGCCGCGTGCCTGGACGCCATCGGGCGGCTGCTGCGGGGTCACGGTAAAACGCTGGCCGACTACGGGTTGCCGAATCCGGACGTCGCGCTGCTCGAAGAGGACGCGGGAGGAGACGTCTACGCCTTCGTCGACGCAGTGGTGCGTTGGACTCTGCAGTTGGACAACCTCAACGACGAACAGCGGGCGGTTTACGACCGCGTGATGGCGGCCGTCGACGACAACCGCGACGTCCCGAAAATGTTCTACGTTGACGGGCCCGGTGGTACTGGGAAAACGACGCTTTACGGCTGCCTAATATGGTCGCTCCGCAACATGGGCAGATCCGTGTTGTCTGTGGCGTTCACGGGAATAGCGGCGACGCTCATGGACGGTGGTATGACCGTTCACTCGACGTTCGGTTTGCCCTTCGGTACACTCAACGAAGATTCGACGTCGTCCATCGCCATGCAGTCTCTGCGCGCGCATAGGATACGGGAGGCGGCACTCATCGTCTGGGACGAAGCGCCCATGTCTCCGGGGCTCCAACTGACGGTGGTCGACCGGTTGCTAAAGGACATAATGCAATCGGAACTACCGTTCGGTGGTAAGACGGTTCTATTCGCAGGTGACTTCAGACAGATACTGCCGGTGGTCCGCAGGGGGACGAGGGCCGCGATCGTGGCGGCTTCAATCAGGCACCACCATCTGTGGGACGTCTTCGAGCGTTTCAGCCTGACGCAGAACATGCGGGCCAACAACGACGCGGACTTTGCCGCCTGGTTGCTTCAACTCGGCAACGGCCAGCTGCCCGCGGTCGACGGAAATGTGAACACCGTCGAAATCCCCAGGAATATGGTATGTGACATAGCTAATTTGATTGATTTTGTTTACCCGCAGCAAATGTCGTTGGCTAACGTCGACGACTTTGCTCGGAAAATTATTCTCTGTCCCCGGAACGAGGATTGTAGACAGGTCAATCGCACGGTGCTGCAACGCGTCACGGGTGCCGCGAGAACCTACACCGCCATAGACACGGTGGTGGCGGACGACGTGGACGAGATTGCCAATTACCCGACCGAGTTTTTGAACTCGCTGGAGCCCGACGGACTTCCTCCGTACAGGCTGACGCTGGTGGTCGGTTCCGTGGTCATGCTGCTGCGGAACCTCGATCCGAAAATCAGACTGTGCAACGGAACAAGGTTAGTGGTTACGGAACTGAGGCGCAACAACTTCAAAGCGAGGTTGTTGGCGGACGCGGGGGAAGGGCAGGACGACATCGTCATCCCCAGGATACCGCTGTCGTCCAGCGGAGACGACGACCTGCCCTTCACCATGCGTCGGGTTCAGTTCCCGGTGAGACTTTCGTTTGCGATGACGATCAACAAGTCTCAGGGTCAAACTTTTGACAGAGTTGGTTTGTTTCTGCCGTCCCCGGTGTTTACGCACGGACAACTGTACGTTGCGTTCTCACGAGTGCGGGACTCGGAATCAATAAAAGTTGGTATGTACGGTGGCGACGACGGTCGATTTATCACAAGGAATATAGTGTATTCAGACGTGTTGTGATCGGCCGTTTTTGTTCAACCTTAACTTGAGCAGTGCAATTACACTTAATACTTATTAGTTATTGCAGTCTTAATCACTTATGCCGATAATTTTTAATTATTTGCTATAAGTTTAGCCGTCGCTATATGCGACAGCGGGTACCTGTGTGGTCCGACCTGTGTGGTCCGACCTGTGTGGTCCGACCTTTGTGGTCCTGTGGAGAGAAAGTTTGACAACCTCCCCGTGGTTCTCTCTGGATGCTTATTCACTGCAAAGTGAATTCGTAACTAATGTCAAACGTTTTGAAATTAAATTAATTAACTGGTTTTCAGCATACTTATAGAATTAACATTTTCAGGCTGTTGAAAAATGGTGAACAACTGTGTTTGGTGTGGAAACATTGATGCCGCCATGGAGTTTCTATACACAAGTAAGTATGAACCATTTACGTCCCAATGAACATGACCGTTACACTCACATTCACATTTATATTTAGGTTTCGACGGATATGGACGCAGTTAGTGCAACACCATGGGTCACAAGTCTATCAAGCTGTGTTCGAGGTTTTTTGTTTCTGGAGACTTCTCGACACAACACTGAGGTTATTATGAATATTTGCATTAGTATTTGTTCATTTCCCACACATATCAAAACCACCAAAATGTGTTTCATTTGTATTAATCACAACTTAATACTCTTATAACAATTTACTTTCATTGACCAAATGCTTTTAATGTTTATATTTTATTGTAAAACCTTATATTCATGAGTATACTTCGATATTCTTCATTATAAAGGTTAATGCATTTGATTTTCTGTGATCACTGTTAACTATTACTTGAGAACTATTATATGTTGTATGTGTTATTCTTATTCACTATTCACTATACAATTTAATATTTTTGTCATGTTCTCAGGTTAATTTATTATCAGAAATATTTCATTGACTTTTATTTTTAATGTTTAACTACCCCGTGTTCAATTCATGTTCACATAATATCTAAACAGAATATTCTTATACGTATAACGCATTCATTTTAACTTAGACTAATATGAGTTCAAAAAAATTCATAGACCTTATTAGATAAACCCAATATTGCCTTAATAGTGTTATTAACTTTTATAATGGTTTTATAAAGATATACTGACGTTGTGCTTAAAGTATCTTTACCAAACAAAATGACAAAACTGATTCTGCCTCACTCTTTAAAGAACTACATTATACTATAAGCTTATTCATTAAATTAATTAACTGGTATATTGTATTTTTAGGCTGTTTTGTGTTTTTGTGTGGAAACATTGAGATACAAACCACAACATGACAGGCCAACACAGCACTGCACTGCTACCTTCAGCAGTGATATTATGGGTTCAGTTCTCACTCTGTGTTTCATTCATGTTAACCACAACTGTGTTTGGTGTGGAAACATTGATGCCGCCATGGAGTTTCTATACACAAGTAAGTATGAACCATTTACGTCCCAATGAACATGACCGTTACACTCACATTCACATTTACATTTAGGTTTCGGCGGATATGGACGCAGTTCGTGCAACACCATGGGTCACAAGTCTATCAAGCTGTGTTCGAGGTTTTTTGTTTCTGGAGACTTCTCGACACAACACTGAGGTTATTATGAATAGTGCATTAGAATTTGTTCATTTCCCACACACATCAAAACCACCAACATGTGTTTCATTTGTATTAATCACAACTTAATACTCTTATAACAATTTATTTTCATTGACCAAATGCTTTTAATGTTTATATTTTATTGTAAAACCTTATATTCATGAGTATACTTCGATATTCTTCATTATAAAGGTTAATGCATTTGATTTTCTGTGATCACTGTTAACTATTACTTGAGAACTATTATATGTTGTATGTGTTATTCTTATTCACTATTCACTATACAATTTAATATTTTTGTCATGTTCTCAGGTTAATTTATTATCAGAAATATTTCATTGACTTTTATTTTTAATGTTTAACTACCCCGTGTTCAATTCATGTTCACATAATATCTAAACAGAATATTCTTATACGTATAACTCATTCATTTTAACTTAGACTAATATGAGTTCAAAAAAATTCATAGACCTTATTAGATAAACCCAATATTGCCTTAATAGTGTTATTAACTTTTATAATGGTTTTATAAAGATATACTGACGTTGTGCTTAAAGTATCTTTACCAAACAAAATGACAAAATTGATTCTGCCTCACTCTTTAAAGAACTACATTATACTATAAGCTTATTCATTAAATTAATTAACTGGTATATTGTATTTTTAGGCTGTTTTGTGTTTTTGTGTGGAAACATTGAGATACAAACCACAACATGACAGGCCAACACAGCACTGCACTGCTACCTTCAGCAGTGATATTATGGGTTCAGTTCCCACTCTGTGTTTCATTCATGTTAACCACAACTGTGTTTGGTGTGGAAGCATTGATGCCGCCATGGAGTTTCTATACACAAGTAAGTATGAACCATTTACGTCCCAATGAACATGACCGTTACACTCACATTCACATTTACATTTAGGTTTCGGCGGATATGGACGCAGTTCGTGCAACACCATGGGTCACAAGTCTATCAAGCTGTGTTCGAGGTTTTTTGTTTCTGGAGACTTCTCGACACAACACTGAGGTTATTATGAATAGTGCATTAGAATTTGTTCATTTCCCACACACATCAAAACCACCAACATGTGTTTCATTTGTATTAATCACAACTTAATACTCTTATAACAATTTATTTTCATTGACCAAATGCTTTTAATGTTTATATTTTATTGTAAAACCTTATATTCATGAGAATACTTTGATATTCTTCATTATAAAGGTTAATGCATTTGATTTTCTGTGATCACTGTTAACTATTACTTGAGAACTATTATATGTTGTATGTGTTATTCTTATTCACTATTCACTATACAATTTAATATTTTTGTCATGTTCTCAGGTTAATTTATTATCAGAAATATTTCATTGACTTTTATTTTTAATGTTTAACTACCCCGTGTTCAAGATATACTGACGTTGTGCTTAAAGTATCTTTACCAAACAAAATGACAAATTTGATTCTGCCTCACTCTTTTAAGAACTACATTATACTATAAGCTTATTCATTAAATTCATTAACTGGTATATTGTATTTTTAGGCTGTTTTGTGTGGAAACATTGAGATACAAACCACAACATGCCAGGCCAACACAGCACTGCACTGCTACCTTCGACAGTGATATTATTGGTTCAGTTCCCACTCTGTGTTTCATTCATGTTAACCACAACTGAAAACCCTTAGAAACATTTTTGAAATGACACCCAACAAAATTACAAATGCTTTTAATGTATAAACTAATGTATGTATTTGTTTTACTTCTTATTGTTAAACCTTATATCATCAAAAAAGACAAATTTAATTCTGTGATCACTGTAAATATTGTCGCTGTATTTAACTTAAAAGATTAATTATGTTATTGTATAACCTTATATTCGTACTTTAATGTCTATGGACGACTGTCGAAGTACTATATAATAGAAATTGCTGTATTTTGTAACATGCCGTATCATTACCTATTTGTTCAATCGCAATTGTAATTACCTTATAACTATGTAACATTGTGTTCAAACTGTAAAATACCTACAACACGTTGAATTTTTTATTTTTTAATGTCTTTACCGTGCGTAGGTAAATTGTTTTATGTACTTATCAAACATCTATCTGGTTATTGTATAACCTTAGATCCGTACTTCAATGTCTATGGACGACGGTCAATGTTCTATATTATAACAGTATGATTTTCCTTTGTATTTTGTTTCTTAAGTATCAGTATTAAAATTAGTCAAATTAAATTAACCTCAACTTTTTGTAACATGTCGTATCACTATCTATTTGTTCAATCGCAATTGTAATTACCTTTTAACTATGTAACATTGTGTTCGTACTGTAAAATACCTACAATACATTGAAGTTTTTATTTTTTACTGTCGATACCGTGTGTAGGTAAATACACTTTTGTTGTATGTGCTTATGATATGATGGTTGGTTAACTGTGACTGTAGTATTTCAATTATTATACATATTATTACGTTTGATTATACTTATTGTATTATACTTATTATTATTATACTTATTGTGTATTACTTTTATTATTATATATTACTGTCTATAGATGATAATACACATATATTTAATATTATATAGTTGTTAGGTCTTTATCTCTGAGTATGATCAATTATTGGTTTAAATCCATAACTAAAATATTAGTGTCGGCACGCCGTTGTGTTCGTACTGTAAAATACCTACAATACATTGAAGTTTTTATTTTTTACTGTCGATACCGTGTGTAGGTAAATACACTTTTGTTGTATGTGCTTATGATATGATGGTTGGTTAACTGTGACTGTAGTATTTCAATTATTATACATATTATTACGTTTGATTATACTTATTGTATTATACTTATTATTATTATACTTATTGTGTATTACTTTTATTATTATATATTACTGTCTATAGATGATAATACACATATATTTAATATTATATAGTTGTTAGGTCTTTATCTCTGATTATGATCAATTATTGGTTTAAATCCATAACTAAAATATTAGTGTCGGCACGCCGTTTGTCGATCAACTATTGATGTAGACTATTCCAACTAACACTATAGATAACAGTCATACCTTAATTGTTCATCTATGTAGCACGTAGCTAATAGCTTGGAACACATCTTATCATAAGAAAAAAAAATATTTATTAATACTCTCATGTATAGTAACATTTATCACACTACTATTATTTTTATTAATATGTTGCTGCTAATATTAAAAAATTTGGAAAGTCATTACACTAATTGGTACTGAAAAACAGATTTATGGTTTAATTATTGCAATTAGTCTAATGACCGTTGCCAAGCTATTTGAATAGCACCTACATAATATTATTATAATCATTGATTATAAATACTTATATTATTTATATATATATATGTATAAATATATTTATAATCAATGATATACTAATTGTCACAGATAACACTTAACTACTTTATATTCTCAACAACAATATTATTAATTATTTTATATTATCAATTACTTTTTAGTGTTTACATTATTTTATGTAACAATACGATTATTTATCAGTCCATATTAACAACAATGTACGCTATACAAATATTTTCAATTGATTACAACACTTGCCCGACAATGTCATTACAATGTGGGATTTTATAAAACTACTAAATTTAAACACCAGTGGACTACAGTTATAATGATTAATTATCTTTTAGCACATTTTGTGAAGTAAACCCTATTCTGATGAATAAAATCAAGATAAGGTTTTCAACACTTACATTTCAAACCAGCAACACACATCACTTACCTATTTTATTATTACTAACTAATAATATATTACTGTTGTTAACCAACTACTAAAATATTTAATGACACACCTCACACACAATTGTCAATTGACAAACGTTACTGTTACAGTTCATAAAACAATATTGGGATTAAGGAAATAATAAATAACAATAAAAGTTACATGAATTAATGGTGCTTTATTCATTCTGAAAAATATTTAAAAAAAATACAATTGTTAAATAAATTATGAAGTAGACAAAATCGTCCAATTGAAACTTACCAGCCTCCATCACCACCCACTGACCACTGTTCGCCGACCCGATCACACTGAAAATGATGTATATAATTATATTTTTTTAATATTTTAATTTATATAATATTGACTATTCTTACGTTGGAGTTGTGGCGTCGTTCTGGCGCTGAGGAGTTGAGGAGGCGGTCGTGTACCCCCCCACCTCCTCACCCGTTGATCTCGGTGTCGAGGCTGCGGCCGGCTCCTCCACCGCCCTCGACATCTGACCGACAAAACTACTGAAAACAATACATTTTATGTTTTTGATGATAATTGACATATTTTGGTATTTGCGATCTTACCTTAACTCACGGCCCCGCCGCTGCTGCGGTTGCCGCCGCTGCTGCGGTTGCCGCTGCCGTTGCGGTTGCCGCTGTTGTTGGTGCTGCTGTTGTTGTTGGTGCTGCCGTTCCTGTTGCGGCCCCGACGAGGACGCGCCCGGCGATGCCGCAGGCACCAAGCAGGGGGAGTCTGATAAAATTTACAAAAGCTTAGCACGTGAAAAAATAAATAATAGGACAAACTTACCGCAATTTCTGGCCAGGTGACCCACCTGTCGGCACCTGTAACATCCTGAAACGTACAAATCATGTTTAGTGTTATACTTGGCTTATGCAATACGCATGTGCTTTTTTCTATTAGATACTTACGTCGGGCGTTTCCTCCCGGACGCCGCACGGGGACAGCATTGTGGTATACGGGTGCATTGTACACCCGCATACCACGGCCGTTGAAACTTTGACGACCTATTGCACTGTCTTTCGGCATGCTAGAATTAAAAAAAAAAAATTTGTTTTATTCAAATACGTAACCATAACCTAAGAAATATTATTTTAATACTAAAGCGACGTGTACTCACTTCAAAGATGTTTTGAGAAATGATTGATAAAAACCAAACAACATGCAGCTGGCAATGCATTAGATGTCTCTTGACGCGGTAAAAATAGCAGCCAATCAGAAAATTAGATTTTGTCGACTTATTTGTTATAACCGCGAAAACATAACAATGATTACATTGATAATTGATTACAATGAAGCCTACACCAGCAGCTGATAGCTGTTCTCTATAATTATCAAAAAATACGATTTTGTTACCTCCTCTATACTTTTTCATATTTGAACGGCCGTTTCGAGCACTTTTCGCTGTAGGCGGATTGTCCGTTCGGGAATCGGATTTCACCCGAGACGACTGATAACTAGACACTCAAACTCAGAATCCGAATTTCCGATTTCAACACACACACTCCAGAACCGGACATACACGCCCGGTGCATGGTCTGCGATCCGACGTAGTCGGATTGCCTACCTGACTAGCTACTTGCATACGAGCGACTTACACCCCCAGTGTCCCCCCACTGCATCCGACACTCGGGAATCGACTTTTACCCGAGATGACTGATAGCTAGACACTCAAACCCAGAATCCGAATTTCCGATTTCAACACACACACACCAGAACCGGACATACCCGACCGGTGCATGGTCTGCGATCCGACGTAGTCGGATTGCCTACCTGGCTGGCTGTGTCGTACGATCGACTTGAATCGCGTGACTTACGACTAGACACTCTTCCGAGTTTAAAAATTACCGCTTAACCAGTGCTGCCAACACGACAAAACACAATAACCGACGACCCCCCCATTCCCGCCGCAGGCTGGATCAAAAAACCCAGCATCGCCGACAAAGATGCACCACCGCCCACACAGTCTTTCCGCCGTAGGCGGGATGACAAACACCGGAATCTAGTCTTATATAATAAAACGCTAATAACGCGTATAAGATCCGCGGGGAGCGCTGACGGCACTCCGCGTTTCTTCCATGACGACCAATCACAATACTTCCCGCGCGTTCGCTATAAATTCCGCTCGCTTATCTCCCTTTTCCTTATCGATCCTAATATTTTCGAACATTATTATTATTATTAAAAAAAAACCCGTGTTTTTCAATTTTTTGACGTGATAATAACGTCTTATAAATCGATTACCCCGCGACCGTCGGGCGGAGTGGGGGGACCCATTAAACGAGTAATTATTTTTGACCAAGTATAACTTAGCCGGTATTCGACTTAGAGACCCCGTACCAATGGGCATCTCAATTTTTTAGGCCCCAGATGAATTTTCAACATTAGGGAACCAAAGCCCCCACCCCCCCCACATTTTGAGTTGAGTATAACTCGGCCGGAATTCAAGTTAAAGACCTCGGACCAACGGGGAACCCATTCTTTTTATGAATACTACCGTTTTCCGCTTTAGGGAACGGGGGCACCTCCTCCCCCCCTTTTTGGATTTTGCTTTTTTGATGGATTTTGGTCCGGGAGAGTACTAACACCCACCTCGCCAAGGGGAAACTCGGGGTTTTGAGTTTTTGATAGGATTTATTGGGATTTTCTTAAATATTGTTTTTATTGATAAGGAAAGTGATAAGAATTTTATTTTATCGCCGCGAGCACGGCGACGCGGCTTAACAGTCATACATTTGCCTCGAAATTTCATCCGAGTAGGTGGCTAGGTTGGTTAGGCGTTAAGAAAGGTGACTCGAGGGTCGTGGGTTCGAAACCGCCGTCCGGGATTTTCGGTTATTTGCGGCGGCCGTACTAATTCGAATTTCTTATTTTTGCGTTTTTTTTTTTCGTCACATTTATCATTTTTAACGAAAGTGTTAATTTTTTTTTAAATTTGCATTATATTATTATATATATTATTATTATTCGTTTGACGATATTTATTGGGCAAAAAATTATTATAATTAACATTTACCGACGCACCTACATGTTTTTTTTAAATTTGCATTATTATATTATATATATTATTATTATTCGTTTGACGATATTTATTGGGCAAAAAAATAATTAAAATTAACATTTAATTAATACTTGATTTTACCGACGCACCTACATGTTTCTTTTATTAACACATTATAATAACGTATAACTAACCTACGTGTAGTACCTACTTGATATATTACAGTTTTTACGTGATTCCGATTTGGTTAAATACTGCTACAGATTATAAGTACTATATTAAAAAATAGTACGACTATATTTGCCGTTTTTTTCGAAAATTCGAGTCCCGGGGTGGAGTAGTGTGTCAGAAACGAGAGTAGGTACCGTGTAGGTATCGCTATATACAGGCATATATACATGCGCCTCGAGGTTCGATTTTTTTCGCAAATCTCGCGTCTTGAACGTCCGAAGGTGGCGGACATGGTGGTCCGCTCAAACGCCCTTAAGAGTCATAGATTTGGCTCCTAATTTCATCTCGGTAGGTGGCTAGGTAGGTTAGGCGTTAAAACGGGTGATTCGACGGTCGTGGTTTCGAACGCCGGCGGGGCCGTGTTAAATCGAATTTCTTTTTTTTGCGTTTTTTTTTTCGTCACATTTATCATTTTTAACGAAAGTGTTAATTTTTTTTTTAATTTGCATTATTATATTATATATATTATTATTATTCGTTTGACGATATTTATTGGGCAAAAAAATTATTATAATTAACATTTACCGACGCACCTACATGTTTCTTTTAATAATACATTATAATATAACTAACCTACGTGTAGTACCTACTTGATATATTACAGTTTTTACGTGATTCCGATTTGGTTAAATACTGCTACAGATTATAAATACTATATTAAAAAATAGTACGACTGTAATATGACTGCTTCATTAGCCGTTTTTTTCGAAAATTTGAGTCCCGGGGTGGAGTAGTGTGTCGGAAACGAGAGTATGTATAGTGTATTCATTTATAGATACCTACGTTTAATAGGATAGTAGTACATTTCAATAAAATTTGTTATTCACCAATATAATTATCTATTTGTTAATTTGACTTAATTCTCATAATTAAATAAATATACATGGAAGGTATATTTTAGAAAATACTTGCATACGAGCGACTTACACCCCCAGTGTCCCCCACTGCATCCGACACTCGGGAATCGACTTTTACCCGAGATGACTGATAGCTAGACACTCAAACCCAGAATCCGAATTTCCGATTTCAACACACACACTCAAGAACCGGCATACACGAATGGGGCATGGTCTGCGATCCGACGTAGTCCGAACCTGGCTGGCTGTGTCTTACGATCGACTTGAATCGTGTGACTTACGACTAGACACTCTTCCGAGTTCAAAAATTATTGCTTAAAAAGTGCTGCCAACACGACAAAACATAATACCCGACGAACCCCCTTCCCCCCGCAGGCTGGATCAAAAAACCCAGCATAGCCGACAAAGATGCACCACCGCCCACACAGTCTTTCCGCCGTAGGCGGGATGACAAACACCGGAATCTAGTTATAATATAATATAATATAAAGGTATTAAGCTAAATTTGTTTGCACATTAGTCGTCATTATGAAGACATTGCCTTACATTCCCTACTCATCGTACTCACTATGCGCATCCTTCGTCATAAATATCCAACTAGAAGTTCACCCTTCAATTTATACACTACAAAAATATATACATATAAGTACTAATAATTATTGTAGTCCTTCTCTGCGTATATAAAAATGTGTTTCCGCGTGTGGGTTCAATAATCTAATAATATTGTCGACTGATCCAAGAACTTAGTCGTAAAGTCGTCTCTCGGGAGTCGGAGTTAATATTTGGAGTCCAGTGACACGACTATATATTATGTATAATATAGAGTGTTATGATGACAGTGTAGTATTTTTTTCAATATTAATGGCGGATGGAAAAAATAATCCCAACATATCCATTTTGCCAACGGGTCGAACTTGTAGTTAAATAGAAAATACTAGAATAGTGTTTTTAACAGAAAAAAACGTATATAATAAAGATGATAACAAGCAGTGGCGTTTTCTCTGGGTGTGCAAGTTGTGTGTTAACGCCCTAAACATTGATGTCATACATGTGTGTAATATTGTAATTTGTAATATTCATATATCATATTAGTATATTACATGGTTATATAATTGTATTTACAAAATCTTAAAATAGTTGTCATGTAAAAATAATAATATCAAATAATAAACTATTGTCTATTTTAAGCTCTAAACTCGACCATGCGCCCGCGCCGTCTGCAGCTACGACGCCGATTACGGAATAATATTGTATTATGTTGTATTGTTGTGTTTGTGTAGGGTGTAGCCGTGTAGGACGTTAATGATTCGAACAACGACTTGTGGTATCTAATATCTCATGTTCGTAATTTGTCGTGATATTTTCGGATAACTTCGGTGCCATGTTAATACTAGACCAAGTCGTTGAAAATGAAATTAACGACTAGCCACTACTCACTAGTCACTAGTCTAGCGCTAGCCTATACACTGTGTTTGGACCGTTAGTGGGGATCGTCGCGGCTGCACGTTATCCTGTTTACGTCGTAGCCCATAGGTACTATACAGTATACACTATACTGCAAGACTGCAATGCCGATCGTCGAAAACATAATATATTATAATAAATAATTTTAATAATTTTTTAATTTGATTATTAATAGTTGATACGAATTTATTTCCCATAAGGGGGGTTTTCCTAATTGTTTTCCTCACACATTAACGCCTAACGCCGAAAGTCAGGAAACGCCACTGATAACAAGTGACTGCACAACAACTGACTAACAGTGTTTCCACTGTTACATAAATATCAAAATAAAGCTAGCCGTAGAGAAAACAATTCAAGAACATTCTCTGGCTGCACATATAAAGAAGGTCAAATTATGTTTGTGGAGCAAGAATAGTCGCTTATTAAATATGTTAACGAAAAAGGAATTCGTCTTGAACCTACAAAGTTCAATATAATGTTGAGGAAACGAATTAGAACAGTTAACAACACATGTATTAAGGTTAACATCACATAAGGTCAGTAAACTATCCTTAAAGCTCATACAAACTGCCATATCTTTATGTACTGCAGTCACCCTGGATGCAAAAGTTCTAAGCTTATTTTTGAACCTCAAATAAACAGCAGTTATGTTTTGATCAATGTGTGGATTACTAGTTTACATTACTACCACAATCCTGACTATGCCCTAAAAAACCATGTCAGAGGTATAGAAAAAGACTTGGTCAGAGGAACGTTGAAAAATACGAAAGTATTTACTTACGACTTGGTAAAATCTGCTTCGCCGAGCAAGCAAGCCCGAGGCAACAATCAAAAGGTTAAGTCGGTCGACGTACTAAGACGAATTCGATCGGAAGCAATAAGTGCTGATGACTACGACAGAGATGATATGGTAGACATGTTGTTGATGTATTCTGAAAATTGTAATTATATAAAACATGTTGGTTTACCTTCATATGTACATTGTTATAGTGATGAACAATTAAATCTACTTACAAAATTGAAATCCAAATGCAAAAGGAACGATAACTGGTTATTTGGATTCTACTGTTTCTGTAGTAAGAAAAGCTAGCGACGATAGCGAAAGAGTACCGTATTATGTTGTAGTAGTGAACGCTCCACTACCGGGGAAATGTAGCAATAATAGTAGAAATGATTATCTCAATTGGTGTTACACAGTTTTGTTTGAACGTACGTGAAGTTGGCACCCCGATTTTATCGTATCGTCCACAACCAATACCAGGGGTACGAAACTCCGTCCGTTGGCCGAATCAGGCGATTGCGGCCTTGAACCCGGTCTCCAGGGGGGGCGTGGCATACATGAAATAGGGAATGGTAAACAAGCTGACCCCGCGTCCCGTATCCCGCCATAGACTTGGAATGTTGAACTTTCATGTTTTTCGTTGGTTCAGACTTCAGATCATAGGTAACCAAGACCCCAATCAGCTGATCGAGTTTCGCTTCTATATTGTTCTATGCTAATACCATATTTTTGCAAATGATTTGGAACACCGGAAAAAAAATTGTAATATAGTTTTACTAATAATATAATATGTATTGTAATGCATCAAGTATAATAGGTATTTTTTAATTTTTTTTTTACTATCAATGTTATTTACTATCAAGATAAACTTTATCACGAGTGGGTCGAATGAAAGTGGTGGAGGAGGTCGGCTGTCAGCACATCTAGGGGCCGCCGTAACACGATTTAAAATGTCGAGTCCCGGCCCCAGTGGCCCATGCCCGTTCTTTCTGTCGACTTGTACCGACTTGTACCCGTCGACTTGTATACATCGTGTTTTCGTTATTCCCTGCTTTCTCAACGACCTACGGTCCGCCATTAACCACTAGATAGGAAAGTGATCATCTGCTTCTGCTTCCACGGCTCGACTTGCCCCTGCGGAAGGCGATAGACAGCGCCTATAAGAGTACAGCGCGAGATCGTACAGCCGCGAAAGACCATAGTGACGATAATTTCGTTTACCTTCGATACCACGTGTGCTCCGACCTTTAACAAATTGTTAACATCGACATTCCTTTAATTCTTAATTAATAATTTCTCTACTCGTAATTACAAACAGTGTTATTTATTACGTAAAACGAAGTTGGCCCTCGATAGTTCTATTGTGTGAAACAACGACTTAGAAATGTGTTGAAAGTATAATTAATGTATTATTTAATGAACTAAAAGACTAAGGTACATTTTTGCAGGTCATTTATTAATCAAATCATGGAAGATTCGGTCTGGGTGTCAAAGTTGACGAACGCAGAAGGATGGCTGTTGTGGAAGTTCCAAATGACAGTAATAATTAACTCATACGAGTTAGGTGGTTTGTGTACAGGTCAATGGACAAAACCAAGTGTCAAGATAACTAAACTTTCAGATAAAGAGAGCGATGAAGATGCATGAAGCCGTCATAAAAATCAAATAAGCGCATGGACAAAAGCAGACAGTAAGTGTCAAAAGATAGTAGTAACTTCAATAGCAGTATTTAACTAATTGTGAAAATGCATATCAAAAGTGGGAAAAACTACTTAGTGTTTATGAACGAAAATCTGAGGTAAATATCTACTTACTTCAACAAAAGTTTTTTAGTTATGTAAAAATTCCTATACATAAAATTTCAGCACACATTTCAAAATTAGAGAAGTTAGCTAACGATTTAAAGTAGCAGGTGAAAATATTTCAGATAATATGTTAATAACAACAATTTTAATGACTAACAAATAGTGATTTTCCAAAATCAGCATTTTTGTAGTGCATGGGATTCAATAAAATCTGTGAATAAAACGGTCAACAATTTAACGGTTTGGAGTTTGTTAACCTTTGATGACGCGCGCGGGGTAATTATTTACCTCAGTCTATTTTTAAAATGCTATCAAATATTCGTTGGTTTTTCCACACTCATGCGGGTCATGCTATCTTATAGTCACTATCATACAATCATAAAAACGTAACAATCTGGATTTAATTACAATCAGTACGTGAGTAATCGTTGACTAAATTGGTTGTGTTTGTAGTTCGGTAAAAATTTACCCCGCGCGCGCTTATTTTTATTAAATTATAGTCGTTTTTTGTAAGTATGGACGAATTAGAACGCCGTCGTATTGCATGCCTATTGGATGACATAAGTGACGAGGAATTGTGGGGTGATACATCTTCCACTGACGAATGTTCACCCGATGAACATTTTGATGTATTAGAAACTTCGAACACCGAACAATCAAGAGAATCGACCGATGATGAGATTCACAATGATATTCAACAAACACTATCAGCAGATTGCGAATCTTATCATGAATCTGACGACGAAATTCCACTAAGTATGCGTGTAGAGTGTTTTTATGGAAAAGATGGGACAAAATGGAATCGTCGTAAGCCAAATCTGAGAACAAAAAATCCAAGTTACAATAAGATAACTGAAAAACCAGGTGTGACTAATTTGGCGAAAAATGCAAAAAACTGAAATTGACGCGTGGTATATTTTTTTTACGGGTCCTATGATTGAACATATAGTGTTCTGTACAAATATATATATCGATAAAATTAAGTCAAATTTTACCAGAGAAAGAGATGTAGCTCATACAACCACACGGGAAATAAAAGGTTTACTTGGTTGCTTGTACATGATTGGTAAGTAATAATAATTTATATTATAGTTTTATAGTTATAATAATTATAAATTTGTATACGTTACACATCTTGTAATAAATTATTATATGATACTGCCCTGCTAAGAAAAGTTCCATAAAAACCAATATATAAGTTTTGAGTAAGATTCAGTTTCGTATTTTTCATTTTTTTATACCTATATAATATTATATTTTCTTAATCAAAACTACTTAAACACATTTTACACAAAAATCTTTTATGACCATCTTTTATAACTTGTCTTCCTATTAGAGTCCATAAATCTTTAATCCAACAATAATGTCCTTTATTCATATTATTATCCTCTGTCAAATATAATAAATCTATATGATTAGTTTTTTCGATTTTACTTATTTGTAAAGGTACAATTACTTTTTTATCTAAACAATAAATATTAATAGAAATATCTTTTGTTCTTTTAACAAATTTCGGAACGTCTGTGGTTTTTACTGGAAATTTAATATCTTTAAATTCTTTATCAAATTCATTTTTAAAGCGAATATATTGTAATATATGAATAATACACTTTATATTTAAATAAACTTGCAAAATGAATACTTGGGTGTAAAAACACAAACGCAATTAAAATATATTACGCAATACCAAGAAATATTAGGCAACCCACATTCCTTAACGATTACATAACAATATTTCCGAGACGTACACACACTAAAAAAACATGCCCATATATGGTTATAAAGAAACAACAAGATAAGAAAACATTACGCAACACACGTACATCATTACGTAACCGAAAATTCCACACTATACGAACACCGACGCATGCGCACAAATACAAAAATTAATTGAATGCCAAAAACTGTCGCTAAAACTTTACACAAATGAAAAAAGGACATTAAACACACATGAACACACAACCTATTGAAACAAATACTCCATACAAAAATTACAAAAACCCACAATGACATATGATCAAAATATGTTACTCACTCAAGCACCTAAGCGACAAAATACCACTACTAAAAATTACACGAAGGGAAAATAAGAAAATGGCAACAATATATCACAACGCAAATCAAAAGATAACACCTCATCAAAATTCGATATAGCACTAACTTACGAAATCATAATACCAAATAATTTATTCATCAACATAATAAGCTTATACAACTTACACCACAGAAACACTTCCGGTGTGCAAAACTCAACTTAAATGTGCACATATGCGCACTACACAACATTTGGTGAAACAACCAAATGTTGATACCAAGACTATGCGCAACAAGACAAATACGATAGCATTTAACATACGAATTACTTTTCTCATATTAACATTACAGAAACACTAACGACAAAGTGCAAAAATATAATTTAAATGTACATGTATGCGCACTGAACGACATTCGGTCAAATGAACAGATGTCACTACCAAACCTATGCGCAAAAACAACATTAAAACAAGACACAGTAGGTATACGAAACAACCTTCTCATACTGATATCGCCAAAAAATTAACAACAACGAGCAAAAACGACATAAAACGTGCATACATGCGCACCATACGATATTTGGTCAAACAAACTGAAATCACTACTAATATTATGCGCAAAAAGAATCATAAGATGACCCTCAATGTAGGGAACACTTTTATCATATAAAATTTGCAAAAAACCCAACGACATTATGCGAAAACACGACATGAATACGCGCACATGCGCAATTCACATAACAAAGACGAATAATCTATTGTAACGTTACGTAATAACAATAGAGTGGGGATAAGACAATCGCTTCCTTATATAAACGCCACGCACAAACAACAAAGACACCAGTACAACATACACACAATAGTACACTCCACGCAACATGTCAGTTCAACACAGAGGACCACGCTGATGGCGGCCGCGGATAAACCATACAACATCGACCAGTTTCTCTTTTTTTGACACAAGATTAATCTTTCTCTACAAAGTTAACTTACTATTGTTTTCGTTTTGAAACCAGGTATGAGCTCACTTTTGGTATATTCATTTTGCTATTTTACCATAACAACATTGTTATTTCAATTTTTTACAATCCTAACAACCCTTCAGTAATGTTAAGTCATGTAGGGAAGACATCCACATACTCCTATCCAAGTTATACATTCCTAAGAATACTAGACATGAATCAATTGTATCGTACATGAAATGCATTTTAACTCGTAAAGTATCTACATAAAGTTCACTTCTATTACCGTTTGTCAATTCATTGTCTCTACTAGACATTGGCTTGCCAAAGTATATCTGCAGTTTAGATCTCGAGCAAGGGACCGGGCAGACTTATGCGCTGGGCCGAAGTACCTTCATCCTAAGCGACTAAACCTCAAATATATAAGCAATAGAAACGCGTGTTATACTAATATCAATCAGAAGACTAGTAATAAAATTCATTCATAAATACTTCTTGAAGTAAACAGACAGATACCATAATAATATATAACAGATATGCATGGATTCATAATGTCAGCACATAAGTAACTGTAGTAAAAAAAGCAATCTTCATAATATCCTCATCTCCCATCAAAAGATATCCTTACAAACTCCATTCTATCACAATCGTAATGAGCCAACAGTGTGTAATATAGAAATGTATACTTAATTGCAATAGGATATTGTAGTGTAAATCGTAAAGTATAAATAACGTGCATCGACTCACACCAATTAGAAACGGTACTCCAATCAATATTCCAACGAGAGTCTACACGTTTTTATTCACGACAATACAAGGTAAGTGAAACCACATACACTATATAATCAATAACAAATTATTATTTCGGTATTCAAATAAAAATATTCTGTAGTAAGATAAAATTTACGATAAACACACCACTTCAATCATTCACACCCTTTGTAGTTTACCGCCACTGCGTACTACCCCGACTTCCCTCCTCTTCGTTTATTTTATTCTACTACAATATTTAGTTACTCTTTGTCCATTTTTTTCAACAGGGTGTAAAGCAGAGAGTATTGCCCAAAGAAAACATTTATCATCTTTATTATTAACATTTATAATAGCATGTTTATCTCCTATGTGTTTAGGTAATGGAATATATGAAGAACCCTTATAAGGAACATATTTATTTATATTTATTCGCAAACTTAAAATATGATGAAGTATCCATTGTGAATCTTTCATTATAAAATCTTCTTCTTCTTTTACAATTTTAATTTTTGCATTTGTATAAAATTAATTTCAGTTAGAATTTTTTGTTAAAATTTTATTTTGTGTTTTAAAATTTTTTTCCTTATATTCCATATTTTCTTCATTAGTACCTCTCTTATATATAGCAAGAAACATAATATTAACTTTTAAATTTTGATTCTTTAATGCTTGTTCAAGTCGTTCAATTAGTGGATTACCTAAACGATTTAAAAACATTTGTATATCTTTTATACCCATCTTATTTTCAATAATATAAGTTATTAATCTATTTTGAAATGCTGTTTCTACAGTTTTAAAAACAAACTCTTTTCTTGGTCTTATACCATTATTTTTATGACGAATAGACTGTAAATGTTTAGACCAACTGTTGTATTTAACTGTTATCTTACAAATATCACAAGTTTTATCTATTTTTGGTATTCTCTCTTGTCTTTTTCTTACATTTGTTGTTGTTGTACCTCTGTATGTTCTTCTAAATCGAGGTATAATTGTTTGATCTGGATCATTGTTTTGATGACGAATAGATTTCAAATGTCTAGACCAATTTTTGTAATTAACTGTTAAGTTACATTTATCACAAGTTTTGTTATCCATTTTATTATTGTTAAAATTCTTTTTAACTAAAGGTTCAATTTTATTTATTCCTTCCATTTATTATAGAGAATATTATTTTTTTTTACTTTCAATTTTTTAATAAAAATAATTTTTATTAAAAATTCTATTTAAATAATATTAAGATCCCATAAAAAATTCACACATTTTAATATTTCCTAAATCTTGAACAATCTTAATATCATCTAGATAATGGTGAGTATAATCATCTGTTGTAATAATTTGTTCATTAGCTATTTTACAAAGTTCTAACCAAGTTGGTGAATGTAATAATTTAGAAATATAAGGATTTCCATTTCCAAAATAAACATCTCCTTGACTAATAATGAAAATATTTCCATCAATTGGAATTTTATTTAGATTATATTTAATACTCTCAGAATTTCCATAGCATTCAAAAGCACAAAATTGCACATAACATTTATTTTAGATTCTGAGTGAAACGATGAATGTATTGATTTTACAATGATGTGTGTTTTTTTATTTTTTTATTTTTTTATTTTTTTTGTATCTGCGTACACGATAAGTAGTCGAAATAATGCTTCGATTTTCGACTTCAGTATCTTGTTCGATTGGAAAGTGAATATCGTTGGTGCATTGGGAGGTCAAAATTTAAATTTCCCAGTAGTTTTCACAAGCGCCGGGAAAAACAACATAAAAATTAAGGAAAAACGGGAATTTTTACGCAAAATTGATTTTCCAAAAAATCGATTTTGGTTATTGGTGTAACTCTAAAACAAATGAACGTATATACATGAAATTTTCACTGGTTGTTTATATTTGAATTTTCTATACACGATAACATTTTCAAAATATTTTGATTTATTTTGAACTGTTTAGGGACATTTTCATTTTCCATTTTTTTTTAGTTTTTTTTCTAAAAATTTCAATAAAATTTTATTTGTTGGTTGCGAAAGCTTGAAAATTTAATAGAAGGCTCCTAATATGTTGTTTCAAAGGCAGATGAAAAATATTAAAAATCCTTAGTCACAATTTTTTTTTATAAGCATTTAAACTTCAAAAATTCACAAAATATGAAAAAATCACGAAAATTAGAAAATTATTTTGAGTTAAGAATTTGTCAAAATTTTTTTTTTAAATCTAAGATTTGAAAATGAAACACAAGATTCCTTATAAGATTATCTACCTTTATCAATAAAAAAATCTCTACCGGACAGTCAAGTTAAATTTTTATGAGCGTTTGAAATTCAAATTTTTACAACATTGGATTTTCACTCGATTACTCATGTAGCGATTTCCTTATTTTGTTGCAATTCAAAAACGAACAACTGTAGATACATGAAAATTTCACTGAACGTTTCGCACAGACGCTCGTCGAAGAAAGTCACCCGAAGTCGGAGCGGAGAGCCGACCCAGGTCCACTGCGCTTTTCGCCATCTACTCCCTCACCACATGACAGCAGTATTACCAAAAGTTACCTATCTAATTTAATTTGTTTTCAATAAGCTGGTCAACGATTTTGACAGACCCACGGTGTTGGTAATAACATCGGTAAATACGTAAAATGCAAGGCAAAACTAAACTTTGGAATCAATTCTATATTTATTTGCCTTCGACCAGTGGAAGTGAGTACACGTTACTTTATTATATTTATCACTCTTTTTTTTTGTTTTTTTTCTGACAACTTTACTAATGTTAATATTTCGTTGTAGAATGTTCCACTTTACAAATTGCACGGTGACGGTGGCTGCAAGCCCCCGTCACCAACCAACAACAACCGTCTGCAATTGTAGCACCCAAAAGTATGTATAAATATTGTCAATTGTCATTACGTATATACAATGATAAACATAATAATGTTGTCCGCTTTTCTTTTTAAGAGTGCTACAATTGCAGAAAACCTGGGCATGTGGCCCGCTATTGTATGTGTATTTTGTGTATATTATATATTATGTGATCGTAAGCAATGCATCTAAAATATTATTTACTATGCAGGCAGGATAAGTAAATCGCAGAGGAACTCGTCCCCTCGCCGGCGGCGAGACCGGTAACCTCCTGTGTCTGAAGGAAAGAGCCGGGGGCAAGCCCCGCGCCACCACTCGGGCCATGAACGAGGCCCGAGTGCTGTGTCGTCGGTGGCCAGTGTTCTGGCCACGATGAGCGCGGAAGCGAGTAATATTAAAAATATTTATATATATACAGTGTGTAAACGGTAATCGAGAACACTCAATATCTTTACGTAGAGACCTGCTATTTGAATTCCGTTTTTTTGGCAGTTGTTATGACATAAAAATACACATTTTTATGGTCGTTGAATTTTTTTTACTTAATTAGTCACGCGCATGCGCATGTCAACTTTTTTTTTTAAATGGCAACCCCCTGCTTTAACCACTACTTATTTTTTGCCTATTTTTTTAATGAATTTTGGTAGTTGAATCAACTTTCTAAGTCCAAAATTGACCAAGTTACAGCCAATCAAAAAAAAGAAAAAATTAGAAAAAAAAATGCCCTCGATTTTCAGTTTTTTGATTGTAACTCTGAAAATAATTATTTTAGGATTGTTAAACATTCACATTTTTGTAACTATTTATTACGGCGATATTCATACGTTATTTTAACTTCAATTACTGAATAATTTTCTCGCGCTGAATCATGTTTTGTTCACGGCAGAGAACAGTTTGAACAATTCATTCGTTAGATTTTTTTTTTTTTAGATTTTTATTAACTAAATAAATTGGTAACTTAAATAAGAATTGAATTTGTTATTAATTAATAATTATTAATACGTTCTAATAGATCCATTAAATGTAAAGAAATAAACAACATACTAATTTACGTTTTTTCTGCTATAATAAGTTATATGATTTATTACACAAATTAAAGAGAAAATTATTCAGTAGGTAATTGAAGTTAAAATAACTTATGAATATCACCGTAATAAATAGTTACAAAAATGTCAATGTTTAACAATCCTAAAATAATTATTTTCAGAGTTAAAATCAAAAAGCTGAAAATCGAGCGCATTTTTTTCTAATTTTTTCTTTTTTTTGATTGGCTGTAACTTGGTCAATTTTGGACTTAGAAAGTTGATTCAACTACCAAAATTCATTAAAAAAATAGGCAAAAAATAAGTAGTGGTTAAAGCAGGGGGTTACCATTTAAAAAAAAAAAGTTGACATGCGCATGCGCGTGACTAATTAAGTAAAAAAAATTCAAAGACCATAAAAATGTGTATTTTTATGTCATAACAACTGCCAAAAAAACGGAATTCAAATAGCAGGTCTCTACGCAAAGATATTGAGTGTTCTCGATTACCGTTTACACACTGTATATATAATATGTAATACACATGTTAGTTATAAATGTTGTTAAATACATTGTTTATAGGATAATGGCTTTGCAGATTGTGGTAAGCTATAAAAAGTTTTTTTGAGTTCTTTTTTTTTCTAATTCTAATTTGTTTTTGTATATATTTCAGAATGAATAATATTTACAACTATAATAATTATTATTTACAACAATTATTTATTAGTGTTTTTTTTTTTTTATGCATAACCTAACCTAAGTTATATTAAAACATATATATAACAGAAGTTAACATAATTATAAGTTTGCACAACTCTCCTTTAAAATAGAAATGCACAGGCTCGAACAAATTACTGCTGGTACTATTGGTTAATGAATAATACTAAAGACAACATTAATTGTTAACCAATGGCTTATTGTAGGTAAGGGTAGCGTAAAGGTATATATTGCAATAAAATAAGTAAGAAAAAAATGAAACTTTTCAAATGTAGTTACTAATTAAACATGGGTATCAATTAATGTTATTATATTTTTATCTTAATATAACTCATTAAACTCAATACAATTAAAATTATAATGATAAATAAAAATTATATAAAGTACTATATAAATGATATGTATAATACATTTTTGCATGCCAACCACATAAAAATGATGACAATAGTTACACCATTTGAGGATATCATATGTATAATATGTAGTTTTCTTGTTTTATAATATTTCAAAAATAATATTAATATGTGTAAGCCAATGTAAAGGTTAGTATATATAAAAATATAAGGTGTGAATTGCAGTAATTTAACTTGGTAATACATATATATATATTAGTACAAACGTTACATGTATGTTTTAAGAAATTGACATTGTCTCAACAATCGACACACCAAGCTAATACTAAAACTCTTAGCTTTTAAATAAATGTTCTGCAAAATGTCTATCCAATTCGTACATTCAAACTGCTTATATATATATTTTTTTAATATTATTGATATACATATTTTAAATAATTATGAAAGTATGTGCATTCTCACAACA